>CABFWB010004341.1:23833-47757 GCA_902151455.1 Timema bartmani
TTATATCCAGTCCACCTCATTACACCCCATTCCTACCTTGAGCTTGTTATATCCAGTCCACCTCACTACACCCCATTCCTACCTTGAGCTTGTTATATCCAGTCCACCTCATTACACCCCATTCCTACCTTGAGCTGGTTATATCCAGTCCACCTCGTTACACCCCATTCCTATCTTGAGCGTGTTATATCCAGTCCATCTCATTACATCCCATTCCTACCTTGAGCTTGTTATATCCAGTCCATCTCATTACATCCCATTCCTATCTTGAGCGTCTTATATCCAGTCCACCTCATTACACCCCATTCCTATCTTGAGTTTGTTATATCCAGTCCCCCTCATTACAGTCATTACCTATATTAGCTAGTTCTATTAAAAAATGAATATAAGGAAAAATCATTATGTTACGTTCAATATAACTTAATATTAAATAAGCACCTTTACGTCAAATAGGTCAAGATTAATAAATGAGTAAGGTTAACAAGAAACAATTTTACTATGAATAAAAACGTAAAAAAGTGGATATTAGTACAATGAGATTATAAAGTGACCTTTAAGTTAAAAAAGTCAAGGTTATATAAATTAATAAAGTTGACAAGAAAAATGTATTATGAATAAAAAAGTCAAAAAGGATGTAAATATTAGTACATTATGAATTATAAAGTTATAAATGAGTTAGTTTTTGGTCATTGAACTAATAATTGCAAAGTTATTTTACTACAATTTGAGATTATAAAATGATGAAATATTAAGATTGAAATTTGAATAATGTTAACAATGCGAAATTGTACAAAACATAAGACAAGAACTTAATGAATAAAAGGCAAATTTATAAAGTTGATACTTAAAGATTAATAACATAATATAACACTTTAAAATATATGGCAACAATAATAATAATGGAAACTATTATAAGTTATAAAACATACAATTATTATTCTATTGTGTCTTATCTAAAACAAAATATTGACGAAAAGATTATTATGTAAGTATATATATTTAAATTAATAAAAGTAGATTTGATAAGTTGAAAGATTTTTAGTTAGCAAGTTGATGATGCAACTTTATATAATTTTAAATAAAAGCTTGGTATTCCTTATCTGGTTTAATTTGTGGGTCCTGTCTCCTTATTCATTGGATGACAAAGTCATCATTAGTCTTGGACGACGACTACATGTTTCGGCGTTTCGCCATCATCAGGTGTGAGGTAAACCAATGTAAAATGCATTTAGATAAGTTGGCTATTATCAGGAAAATTAAGTTAAAAGACTTGAAAATAATCAGTTATTTATAGTTTAAATGAAAATATTAGGTTAAACGTTTAAACTATCAAGCTTACCCAACTTTTAACCTAATATTTCCATATATTTCCTATATATTAACAAGGTAGGGATGAGAAAGATAGAATTTTTGAGGATATGTATCCTTATATACTTGGAAGGAGAGAGGGAAATAATTCAGGAAAAAAAACCCCTCATTAGGTCTGATCAGCATTCAAAACCCGACCTCTTTGACACCTATATCCGCATGCCCACCGGTTCAGATTTCAAGGAATAAATAAATGGACATAAATTGCATGCGATATTAATATCAAAGGTTTCCAAATAATGATAACAATAATAATATTAATAATAATAATAATTATTATTATTATAATGATCCAGGTGTTTGAATCCTGTCTCACAATTCATTACGAGGAGGACCGCGCCCCAATTTTGCTCTAACCAGACTGTTCCCCACTAAAACATTCTCAAAATTGGAGATTCCACCTTGCCTTTGAAACTAGAGATACAAACAAATTACACAAAAATAATCAAGTTTTTTTCCCCCTCGCGTACATGTTTATTTCCCTTTTTTTATATTTTTTTGTTGTTACATTCTTCTACAACTCTGTTAATGCCCTTGCGACGGCCGAAAAGAGAACGAAATCCAATACGATAGATTTTTTTTTTTTAGTTAGAACTCGTTAGAACTCAATACAGTAGAATAATGAAGGTGTGTGTACTTTGTAAAAAAAAAATTATGACGTAGCAGGGGGGAAAAATGTTTTTAAAAAAAAGGATTCATTGTCTGTAATATGTATGATTAAAGTTTACATGGTCCTTTGGTGTAATAGTATAAAACAAACTAAAATATTCTCAAGATATCCCCGAGTTTCTTGCTGTACCATATATTATATTTAATTATGGGTCTAATTTGTAGACCTTACCTTACGCCCGCAACCAATGTTTGATTATTGACAGACGGGGCTGCCCTGCCCTTCCCTTTCAAACAAACAAAGGGTTAATTAACACTTTGAAACTCCTTATTTAGTTGATAGTAGGACAATCTTTAAGTGCCAGAATTCATTAATCCATCCTAGCGTATTTATAAAAAATAACATCACAACCAGGGCCCATATCATTAATTTACCAACTTTAAGGCAACAGACCCCATTTTAAAGAGAACATGATTCAACACTAACCGGTAATCGAATCCGGGACATAAAAATAAGTTATGAAACGCTATAAGTGACCTAAGGGGAAGGTTAACCTCTTGATTTTTTTCTCTTTAATCTTTACATAAAGCTTTATAACGTCTTTTAGGTATGTGTGCTTCTCGTATTACTACCCAACCAAACTATTCTAATATTTACACTAATAGAATAGGCAGGAGGAAGGTAGAGTTTTATATTAAATTTAACAGCGTTTGCGTGGATAAAGAGTGGAGAGCCATTGAGGAAAAACCACCCTCAATACAACCCAGTCGGGATTAGAACCCGTATCTCCATGTCATCGGGAGTCCAGTATATTACAAGAGTGGTACTGGTTTCGACCACCAAGGCGGATAGAGGTAAAAATACTTTTTATTAATATAACTTAATCATATCGAACCATAACTTCTCTTATTTTTATAATTATTTCAGAAAAGGTTTTAAATTCAAAGTTTTATACACTATTCTATAACTTATTACGTGTTATTATTATTATCTACTATCATCATCATCATCATCATCAAGGCTTACTACCTGTTCAGGTCATACGCATATAAGGTAATCACTCTAATTGGGCAGGGATAAGGAAGGAAGCCGTTTAGAGGTAATCACCCATCATTTTCTTAGAAGGAGAGTGGAAAATCATTTAGGAAAAACCACCCTCAGTAGACCCGACTGGAATTCGAACCTCAATCTCCCCATCATAAGCAGGCCAGTCTAACATGAGAGTGATGCCTTAAGCCGTGTGGCCACTGAAGCGGGTAACTTGATAGGTAACAAATTTCATAAATAATTTATTTTCTTAGTTATCATTTCAGCTCTTTTTTGTTTTGTTTTCTGAGCTATTTCAAAGGGATGTATATATATATTTTTTAAATCTTAGACCAAACGGTCGTCTAGTATTTTCCCGACATACTCACTCTAAATAATTTCGTATCTTTAAGCAAACGAATGGAGGAACCCGCTCCCCCACCCCCCACTACCCACCTTCTCGCTCATCTTTGTTAGTCTAATTTAAAAAACCTAATCTGGCCTACTCTGTCCCACTTCCTCACCGAGGAAAGCAGTCTTTCATTAGGACGCCGTATCTGTTGTTGTTTTAAGCAGGCCTTTATCTAATCAGACAAAAGCGGGGCGTGGTAGTGGGTACAGCGCTCGTTAAGGGCATACAGGCTTTTTGCTTTGAGAGAGAGAGAGAGAGAGAGAGCGAGGGGAGTGAGGGGGTGAGAGACCTCGTCAGTGAAGCATCCAAGTATAAACCTGTCGCAATTAGTATCTATTAGCAGCCAGTGGCGAGGACGTCATCATCAAAAGATTGGGCGCAGAGGAGGTGCCTCGACAGGGGACGGGTGAGGGATTAAGGGGGTTTGAGCCCCCTCTTAAAAACCCCCCACGCGATTATTCGACACGCGCAATTTCATTTGGTTTGTAGACCCTTTAGCTTCGCCCCTTATTGTTATGTCTGTTGGGGATTCTTATTTACACGAATTTTATAGTTCGCTCAACGCTGGAGCTATGAATGGTGCTCCTATTCACCATTTATTGGCACGAATAGTGGACATTTGCTCAAGTGATAGTTCAATTATACGTTTAGGACTTCAGTATTCAACATAAGGACTTGTATTTGGAAAAATAAAATAGCCAATACTAGTATTTATTTATTTTCTGAAAATTGAAAAATGACACCTGGACACGGGAATCGAACCCGGGACCTTCGGCTTAGTACGCTAATGTTCTAACCACTGAACTATCCAGGATTTGAGTGAAGAATGACCCTGAGCACGGGACGAATCCTGGATAGCTCAGGGTTAGAGCATTGGCGTACTAAGCCTAAGGTCCCGGGTTGTGTCATTTTTCAATTTTCAGAATATGATATCTAGATGGAGTAATTCCCACTAATAAGCATAAATAATAGCTTCGGCTTTAAATTTATTTATTTTGTTATTTGAGGTACTTAAAGTGAACTTTCTGAACCGACACTGATTTTCTATTAGCAAAAGCGAAAGGACCTACCAATTTTGCCTCCCAGAGTTCTTTTATATGCCACAATCGGCATGGGACGGACCGGTTTACTTCCCCTTCAAAGTAAATTGTGCTACGGATTTCTATCGCTCAAGAAGAATCTGTCAACCCTAGTTGGGTTTGAACCCACGAACAATGGGTCCTGAGGTAAGCCCTTTACCTCAAGAACACCGAGGTCGATCAATATTAGTAAAGGGAGGAAAATAGTTTTTGTTGTTGCTATATATAAGAAGAAAACATCCAAAATCTTAGTATAGTGTCTTAAGAGCACACAGTAAATGGCCACTTGACTCAAGGCGTCAGTCTCGTATTGTTTGTTGTGCTGGTGACGGTGAGGTCAGGTTTCAATTCCTGGCCGAAGGTAGTTAGCTGTTATTTTTCTTTAGCATTTTCCACTCACCCTCCAGGCAAATACGTATACACATTTAAAAAAACTACTTTATTTATCCCTACGCCGTGTATACGAATGTTCCAGCTGGGTATTAGGAAGCGGAATATTAAAATAGGATAGATTTCATTCTTGTGGTTATGTTCAACAAAATGGCTATCAACAACTTTATTTAGAGGTTAGGGAGGGACCTGGAGGGTCGCTTAGATGATGTGCACCAACATTAGCGTTGAGAGTAAATGGAAACATCGAATTTAGAAAATCACCTCTAGTGTACCCGGTCGAAATTCGAACATCAACTTATTTATCACCAGTAATACACTATATTGGGAGTTTGACTATACTGGTGATAAATAAGTTGATGTTCGAATTTCGACCGGGTACGTTATGGTTCTTCAAGGAAAAAAAAAATGAAAGCCAACACAGTGTCTCAAAAGAGTAACAGCATTTAAATACAGCTTTTGTTGTTCTTTAAAACCCGTTTCGGTGGCCACATAGTCTAAGAATTCACTGTCGTTTTAGATTGACCTGCCAATGACGGGGAGATAGAGGTTCAAATCCTGGTTGGGTGTACTGAGGGTGGTTTGTTCGAATTAATTTTCCATCGTCCACGTAATTGTAGGTACACTAGCACTAAATTTAACATTACTCATCTCTAACACATTAACGTAATTAGTACATATGGGAATATTCCGAACGGATGGGACCACGCAGTGTCAAAACAAACAAACAAACAAACAAACAATGGTTGTATCAAATGAAGCTTGTGATAGGTTGGGTTCAGCAGCCTTAAAACTACTCCTCCCTGTTTCCACGACTGTGGACGTTAGTATGAGAATGTTAGACAAGACGTCGAACTAACGAGCTGGACTCGCAGATACCTGCACGCCTTGATCATTGGAAAACAACCTGTAATATATGGAAAAGGTGTATTTGAGGAGTCGCGAGCTAGTTTTGAATAATTGCGAGTAAAAACACAAATGTTAGCTATGGTTTTTATTTCCAGTAAGAATATTATAATAAAATATTTAAATAAACGGTGAATAAATACATTTCAAACTCCATGAAAATTGCCTTATAAAATATACAAAAATATTTGTTGTACATAGTGAACATTGATAATGGGTGTGAACCATGGTCTTTTACCTTACATGACGAAAACAAATTTAGGGTTTCTGAAAACAAGCTGCTTGGGAATATATTTAGCCCAAAAAGAATGGGGTAATTGGTAAGTGGAGGAGGTTACATACTGATGAATCACATACCTCGTACTCTTCACAAGACATTGGTAGGATAATCAAGCCTTGAAGATTACGGTAGGCAGTACATGCAGAGCTAATGGTAAAATCTAGAACCCTGTTCAGAAAATTAACTGGCAAACCCAATGAGAAGCGACCACTGGGAAGACCTGGATGCAGATGGGAGGATAAAATTAGAACGGACCTGAAAGAGATAGGGTGTAATGAGGTGGACTGGATAGAACTAGCTCAAGATAGGGATAGAGTGTAATGAGGTGGACTGGATGGAACTAGCTCAAGATAGGGATAGGGTGTATTGAGGTGGACTGGATAGAAATAGCACAATATAGGGATAGGTGGCGTACTTTTGTAAGTGCGGAAATGAACTTTCTACTTCCTAATGCCATAGAGTAAGTAAATAAGTACATCGATAACATGCTACCATATTATTAGTGTTGATTTAAAGTTACCTATCTATCAAAAGTAACAGATCACTTGATGTATGAATATGTGAAAGTAGATTTATCAACTTAGCTGTCAAATGGTTTTTAATATGAACATTAGATTGTAGCTTAAATTTTATTGCTTTTTAAATACAAAATATTTGAAAAATGCGTTCAGGCATGGATTTAAATAGTGAAGATTTAGATAATTGAATCAATTTTCTACGGATTGAGCTATCAAACTAACTCCTGAATGACTAAATTACCAAGCTTAACTCATAAATTACTCAATTATCTAGCTTAACGCCATGCTACTGATTTATTTAGGCTCGCAACTGACTAACTCAGCTACACAACTTGACTCTAGATTACTCAGTTGTTCAGCTTACCTCCTTGCAACTGAACTATCCCTCTTAGTGATTTAAGTGACTGAGACATACAAATCTTTCTCCTGACAACTTAACCATCCAGTCTTGTTCCTGAGTGATTGAGCTATTCAGGTTCATAACCTCATTTAGTGTACAATTATTTTCAATGCTAAAATTTCAACTTGCTAAGAGGTTTAATGATTAAAATATATATTTATTGAAAAAAAAAAGGGTGATTTGAGGAATTGTCTCACTCTAAATGGAGGAAAATTAGCACTAAGCTATTTTATACTTATCCTTAATATTTATAATTTTGAAATAACTACCTCCAACATCAGTAATCCTCATCCCTCCCACCTGTGGGACGTGGGCCAAGGGGGCCTGTGTGAAGATTGGGAAAATACATTTGGGCCTCTTTTGACAGGCCGATGGAATGGTATTGTGGGGAGAGCCATTATAATTTGGAACAGCCGGTCAATTTGGAGGGGGAGGAGAGTCATTCACCGAAATCTTTCAAAAAAATAGGGTAGAGTTGTTGCCTGGGCAGCAATTTTGATATAGTATTCAAAGATATCAGAGATGTAAGTGAAGCTTTCACTACAATCGTTAGTTGACAAAATGCATGAGCTGGAATTTTTCACTTAAAAAGCGGAGGAGGGGGGATTACCCAGGCCATCCATTAAATTTATTCCTTATGAATTATCAAATAAAATAGTTCAGGGTGAACACACCTTTTTAAACGTGTTTATGAATGATTTCCGGAATTTAAGGGGGCTTAGTCACAATTTTGATATGCTCACATTTCTAAGGGTTTGAATAGTGAGTCTATCACCGAAATTTTCAATCATTTTAAATAAACGTTCTAGGGGATATTTGACCTTGGATGAATGGACTGGATTGCAGATTAGGCTCCCAAGCAGCCCATTTTACTATCTTCAGATTAATTAAAAACTATCAGCTACGGTGGTCGCATGGTCAAACGCGCTACTCTCGCAATATATTAGACTACTAATTTCGGGTAGATGTAGGTTCGAGTCTTGGTAAGGTGTACTAAGAGTATTTTTCCAAAAAAAGTTTACCACAATCCCTTTACGCAAATGAGGGTGCATTTCCTATAATATACCCTTCCTAATCCCTAAAAACAAATTAGTGTAATGAGTACATAGGCGTATAGACCAAAAGGGTAGTAAGACACAGCACAAAAAAAATAGATTAATAAGTGGTTGTATGTTACTTGTAGGGTGACCTGGTGGTCTAGGGGTAAGGTGTCGGGCTTCTAAGCTGGAGTCCAGAATTCAATCTTCGGTCCCGGAACAGATTTATCTGATTGACAAACCCTCCCTTCACCTCTGACAAGACGTGTATTAATCACAACTTGTGAATTTGTGGAATGCCAGGCCTCCACCGTGGTTCGGATCCCACGTTAAATTGTAGGCCTTCCACTTCATCTCACAATAACCCTACCATCACACATTAGCGTAAGTGCTTATAACCCAACGGGTAGTAAGACGCGGTGCTAATAATAATACATTCTCTGTACTGTACATATTAAAATAAAAAGATTGTATTATATTTGCCCCCTTCCCGCTTTCTGAATGACACTGTGGGTTATTTTAGAGGTTATGTTGTGTAATTGTTCACGTTCAATGATCACCTTGTTTTGTTAAAATGTTCACTGTGTCATAAGAACTGCAGTAGACAATGTTTGTAGTAAATATCTGAGAGCCACCTCCTGCTTGGACTCTCCCTCCACCCTAGTTCCTGCCACGAGGGAGGGTCACCGGGGGAGGTAGATCTCAGCTGAGGTAGAGGAACAGCCTCAGTGAGGGGAGCTAATCGCTATTCGTTCACTTGGAAAACAAAGTAATTTCTGGATCGGAACGAATAAATGTTTAGAACAAAACGTTTGGAAAGAATGCGTCTTAAAGCGTTTGAGGTTTTTATCGGAAAAATTGTCGGCTTTGGTGGTCTTGGGGTAAAATGCTCGCGTCAGGACTCGATTTTTCGTGGGTTCAGACCCAGCCTGGGTCGACGGATTTTTCTTGAGCGAAAAAAATCCGTAGTACAATTTCCTTCAGAGAGGAAGTAAAGTCGTTAGTACCATATCGATTGTGGCATGTAAAAGAAATTTGGAAGGTATATGAACATACCTTTCCCGGCAAAATTAGTATGCCCTTTTCTCTCTCGCTCATTGAAATTCTCGTGGGCTGATACAATCAGTCGGTTCAGAATTGCACGTTAAATACCTCAAATAAATTTAAAAAAATTTAATTAAGTTTCTTGTAAAGTTTTATTTTGTCACTAGGGCTTACTACCCTTTCGATCCATACGCATATATACTAATCACGCTAAGTTATTAAGGATAAGTAGGGTTATATGTAAAGGAAGTTTACCCGCATTTATCGGAAAGAAGAGTGGAAAACAATTTAGGAAAAACCTGTTTCAGTGTACCCAACCGGGATTCGAACACCAATCTCCCCATTAATGTTTGTCCAGTCTATCGTGAGAGTGCTGTCTTAGCCCATTATTTTGTAAAACTGCTTCATAAAATATCATTTTTAACAAACAAAAAAGTTATATCCAATAATAATAGTAGTCTAGTAATAACAATAACAATTTTGAAACATACTGTAGACCTACATAATAAAATTAGAATTTTCCTTCAGTTAATACATTCTAACTTGAAAAGGGACCTTCAATTCCTCGAATTCTCAACTATCTCGAAATCCTTAAGGCTATTAGAGATTTAAGGATTCAAGAAAATATTGGATTTGAAGTTCGAAAAAGAACAATCCAATTTTTTAAGTGAAATTTGTTTTAAAACTCTTATACTGCTCATTGTTGATTCAGGCCAACATAATAACGCCATGACGTTATCCTGTAAGAGAGTCTTCTGGTTGAGCGGCCGCCACATATTGGCGAAGATAATGCTTGCATTTCTGTATAGAAGGTGTCATGTAGTCAGCACAGCCAACCCTCCAGTCGTCAAGGTGGAATGGAAGGGGACACGAGAAAACTCCAGTGTTTTTTCCAGTTTTTATATCAAAATGTATAAAATATTGCTCCAGTACAAACATAGAGTTTGATTTTCTTCCCATGGTGGTATCAACAGTTGATAAATATCTGTCATGAGCACAGAGGCTTTAGATGAGAAACCTTTTAAATGAAGAGAAATGGTTGTAATTAAATTACAGGACAACCTCGACAGATACTCAAGAAATTTCGAGGTCACCATGTGAAGAAAATATAGTTCTGTGTTTGTACTGGAACAATATTTAATTTATTTGGGCCAAAAAAAAGTTTTGCCATAAAAACTGCAAAAAACACTGGCATTTTCTCGCGTCAACTTCCGTCCCACCTTAATCTCAGTTTTCTAGACCGGACTCCTCATTTATCTTCACGGGGTGAGTTGAATCCATTCCAAACTCACTGCATCACAGATAAATCTGGGGACCCGAGGATCGAATCCGGGACCTCTGTATCCGTGCCAGGAGCTCTGACCACTAGTCCACAGAGGTAGTTTTAGCCCAACGTAATTATACGGAAACCTTAAAAACCTTATCTCCAAACCATTTGTTTACCATTTAACTGGGTATCTGAACGTTATAGTGAATGCGTTTCAACAACAAATTAAACCCGCTTTGGTGGCCACATAGTTTAAGGCGCCACCCTCTTGTTAGACTAGACTGCTGATGACAGAAAAATCGGAGTTCAAATCGCAGTCGGGTGTTTTGAGATTTTTTTTCCTAAATGTACTTTCTCACTCTACCTCCACGTCAATGTGGGTACACTTATTCTAAGTTCAACCTTCCTCATCCTTAGCTGATTAGCATAATTTGTACATTTGAACCTGAACCGGTTTTAAAATATGGTGCTAAAATAAAAATCAATTTTCTATAACAAATATTGAGTTTATGTATTAAAGTAAATGTCTTTATTTTGTTTTACTTTTTTCAAGGTTTCGGATTCAAATTTAGACTAGGTATTCGTAAGTAGAATGAAGATTTGTATTATTAAATTAGTGTAAGGAGCCCAACTCTAACTATAGCATGTTACGTATGCGTCATTTAACGAAGAATAGTTATAACTAAGAAATACATCCTCATAAACGTGAAGGGAGGATTGGAAAACTACAATTTATACATCACATGAGATTAAACCGTGTTCAGTTCCCTCAAATGAGATTCGAATGTTGACTTTCCGTATCCACGCATCCTAGGCTATTGCGAGCATAGCATATGTGTAATAACTAATAAACCTCATTCACAAGTTCATAAAAAAATACGATTCATTAATCATTCATTTTGCTTATTAATATTACCTATTGTTAAAACTTTTTTTAACGCCTTTTATACCTAATCCCAGTAGTCCAAAGTTCTGACAATCCGAACACAATTTTTGGAAAACTCGGGGATAAAGCCACAAAGTAAGTCTAATGATTCTTTTTATAGACAAAAAACTCAAAGTTAAAAGAGTATTGTGAGAAACAGTGATAATTAATACTGTTTTTTAGTACCACTTCTTACTACCCGTTCGGGTTATACACTTTTAAACTAATTACACTAATGGCTTTCGAGATTATGAAGGCTATATTTAGAAGAAGTGTATCTGCATTTGCATGGAGGATAAGTGTAAAACCATGTTGGAAAAAAACTACAGTACACCCGACCGTGATTTGAACCTCGATTTCCCTGTTTTTGGCAGTCTAGTCTACTTCGAGAGTAGCGCGTTAGACTATGCAATAATTAATAGGCTACTAAATATTTACATCCTTAAGGTAACACAATGTGGTTTTATGTAGATTAATGTAGATTTTATAAAACCATTTCAAATTCAAGTTAATAAAAAGATGGTAAAAATAAACTTTCTCCCAATTCTCCCACTTTGTCCGAATTTTCTGTGGTCCAAACAAGCTTCGGCCCCTTCGTATTAAGGAGTGGATGTAGGGGACGCGAGAAAATATAAGTGTTCTTGGAGTTTTTATATCAAAAAATTTGTTTAGGTAAAAATTCACTAAATTCAGCACAAACATGAAGTTTAATTTCCTTCACATTGTAATCTGAGCAGTTCTTGAATATATGTCCTAAAATGTGTTGACAAATTTTTCTCTTCATTTAAAAAGTTTGTCATCTAATCCCGCTATGCTCACGACAAATATTCAATAACTGTTGATATCACCAGTGGAAGAAAATTTAAATATATGTTTGTGTTGAAGCAATATTTCAATTATTTTGGTAAAAAAAAATGTTGCCATAAAAACTACAAAACACCTTTTATCGCTTACCCTACATCCACACCTTAACGAGGTTCTACTGTATTTATCTGAATAATAAAAGTGTGGACTGTATTACAACCTCGTCTACCTTCCAATCCACCATTCCGAAGTAACAAAGTGTCGGCGTACAGCCCCTGTCCATAACACTAGTTTCCTTCCACCCCCGAGTGAGCCTGTGAGGGATGTGGTAGGGGGGTGGTCCGTAGTGAGCTACATTAAACATAGGGGAGGGGGGGTGGGTTTCGCGCATGATCGCACTATGTCGTCACAAACAGATGATTGCTAGAAGACGTTCGCGAATAAGGAAATGGAGCCTCAAGACAAGCAGTTAATAGACTGTCATGTCAGGGGGTGGGAGGACATTTTGTAACTCTTATTAGTCGTACAGCAGGGGGATTGAAACATGCACGTGACACTACTAGGGCCCATATCGCGGCGGACCATTTTCACCGATATTGTTCGAAAAATATTTGTGTTTACAGAAAATTAGAAGAAAATATTAAAAAATAGAAATAATACTCATGATTATTAATTAATACACTCGCCCTTAAATATATGTTTTTTTTTATTAAATAAAATGAAGCGACAAACACACACTACAATATTATTGCCACCATTTTGTCATTAAACATGTCCTTGAGCGTTGAGAACACAGCCTGGTGGAGTAAAGGTGAAGATGTTTGCTATGAAGTCAAATTTAAATAGGGTAACACTCATGACACTTTTTTTTTTATAAGGAAGATTAATTTCTAATCTTATATTTAATACAATTTATTAAATGTTACGGCACATCAAACAGATTTGTATGATCCTTGACATTAAAAATTGAGCCATTTTCTTATAACTTGCAAACTGGAAGGTACTTTCCATGTTCCTACGTAGAAAATATTATTTACTAACCACGAAAAAAGAAAAGTAAACCTAAACAAAATTATAAAAAAAAAAAAATCGGTAGCTTACCCATATCCATAACAACAAGCTCGAGTGTTCAAACGTACTGATACCATTTACAAAACAAGTCCTGCCTTATATCGATCATAAGATAATTTTAACGAAATAATAAACTCTGTTACAGAAACACATGATTTGTTACGTACATTTTCAACCCTCCATTTCCCAAATCTCTTTAAAATAATTGTCCATAACCTTGGAAAGTAATGCTTTTTTAAAATCACCCTTCAATTAATAGTGTGTTGTTGACCTCAGGTTTTTTGGGGTAAAAAGCTTACCTCAGGATCAGATGTTTGTGGGTTCAATTCCAACCGGGGTCAGCGGATTTTTCTTGAGCGATAAAAAGCAGTAGCACAACTTCCTTCGGAGGGGAAATAAAGCCGTCAGTCCCATGTCAATTGTAAAAAAAAAAAAATTGAAAGAATATGGCGATACCTTTGGTAGTCCCTTTTGTTCTCGCTCATAGAAATTATCATGTCGGTTGGTTCAGAAAGTGCACTTTGAATAGCTCAGAAAAAGTTTGCTGTCATTAAGAATCCTACAGCTTTGCAATAATAAGATATTTCATATTTCAAAGAGCTTCCGAGATAAGATCTAAATTGGAGAATTCCACTTAAGGTGGGATGGAAAGGTGAATGTTTTTGCAATTTTTAGGGCAAAACTTATTTTGGTCAAAATAAATAAAAAATTTCTCCAGTATAGGCATAGAATTTAATTTTCTTCACGTGGTGATATCAACAGTTGTTGAATATTGATCAACTCTTTCAGGTCCATTCTAATTTTTTTTTAGCACCACGTAGCACCCGTTCAACTTATACGCATATGTACCAATCCCGCTAATGAGCTAGGGATGGGGAATGTTACATTTAGATGAAGTGTAGCCGCATTTTCGTGAAGGGAGGATAGAAAAATATTTTGGAAAATCCACCCCTAGTACACCCATCGGTACTTGAACCCCGATCTCTCTGTTATCGGTAGTCTAGTCTTGCTTGACAATGACGCCTTAGACCATGCGGCCACCGGAGCAGCTCATTCTAATGTTATCCTCCCATCTTCGTCCAGGTCTTCCCACTGATCTCCAAGATATAGGTGTGCCAGTCAGTACCCTGAGTAAGGTTCTAGTAACCCCGCGAGAGTTTACTATCCCAACAATATCTGGTGATGAGTACAGGATATGGAACTCACTGGTCATGTGACCTCCATATTTTACCATCCCAACAATGTCTGGTGATGAGTACAGGATATGGAACTCATTGGTCATGTGACCTCCATATTTTACCATCCCAACAATGTCTGGTGATGAGTACAGGATATGGAACTCATTGGTCATGGGACCTCCTCCATTATTTATTATCTTCAGTCCATTTAGCATCAAATATTTTCCTAAATACTTTGATTTCAAACACCCTAAAGAGTTCTCGTCATGTAAGCTAAAGACCAAGTGTCACAATCATCAACACCTTCCCCATGGTGTAGGGGTCGGTGCATCTGGCTACGAACCTAGCAGTCTCGGGTTTGATTCCCAGCTGGTACTAAGGGTATTTTCCACGAAAGGAGAATCATCCCAACTGTAGCTAGGGTTTGGCTAACTAGGCCTCTCCTGGCACCGAAACTTCTTAGTTACTATAATTACAGAAACTCAGTTTTATAAGTCGAGGTCTAGAGCCACTATTTTATTCAAATATCTCATCAATCGTCCTCATGAGGCTGTGTTGACCTCGTTCCAGATCCATTGCCTCACAGATAGATCTGTAAGCACCAGGAATCAAACCTGGGACCTTTGGATCTGTAGCCAGGAATTCTGACGACTAAATCACAAATATGGTCAACATTATTGAAACGATTAAAAAAAAAATTCCCTCCTAAACGGATGTAAATGTTCTTAAATTAATGAACATGTTTATGGGGATAACCATCGTAAAGTGTTGTGCGTACTCATCGTATGAGTTGAAGAGGACTCACATGTCACAATGTTGCCAGGGAATGGTCCTTCATAAAATATTCGTGGTCTGACCAAAGTTTTCTGAGGCGGAACTTATTCCTGAAGTGCGTTCCACTGTTCGAAGTCCCTTGATGAAGTCCGTCAATCACTTTGGGCCAGAGGAGAAAGAACCAAACCCGACATCGCCCACCTCAGCCGAGGAGATGGAATACCTTCAAATACCGACAAGACGCACCTCCTGATTGTTACTGCGAGAAATAATAAAATAAGGTATATACAATATGATTATTAGGGATATATTATATGATCACTAGAGATATAGGCCTACACTATATTTATAAGGAATACACAGTAATATTATTAGGGATACACAACATACATTATATACAATACATATAAAATATTATGTTTATTAGTAATATACGGTATGCTTATTAGGATATACATTATGTTTACCAGGAATGTACAGTATACTTATTAGTGATATACAATACGCTTAGCTAGGTGTATACAGTATGCTTACTAAGGATATAAAGTATACTTACTATGGATATACAATATAATTATTAGGGATATATGGTATACTTATTAGATAAATAGACATATACAGTATGCTTGTTTGGAATATACAATATACTTATTAGGGATATACAGTTACAGTAGGCCTATAGTTATTAGATACCTACAGTATTCTTATTAGGAATATACAGTTACAGTATGCATATTAGGGATATACAGTTACAGTATACTTATTAGATATTTACAGTATGCTTATTATGAATATACAATATACATATTAGGGATATACAGTTACAGTATACTTATTATATATCTACAGTATGCTTACTAGGAATATACAGTTTACTTATTAGGGATATATAATATGCTTGACTAAGAATATACAATATGCTTACTAGGAATATATTATGCTACAGTACGTTTATTAGGGAAATAACCTACAATATGCTTATTAAGTGTTGAACCCTTGAAATATTAGAATAAATATACATTTTAAATTACTGAGAATATTAGGCATTTTGAAACTCACTAGAAATTGTGCAAACTTGCTTTTGTTTTATTATTCAGAAGAATAACACGTGTAGCACAATGATATTTAAACTTAAAACATATCATGTTCTATTTTAAAGTTTATTTTGAATTGTATATAATAACACACATTTTAAGAGCTATTAAGGTTTAAGGATATTGACTTAGAGTCAAGGGTCTATGGTTCAAACCCACAAATATATATTTTACTAAAATAACACGGTTTTTGTCTCGGTATTAAAATATTCGATAGTATTGCAAGCTACTAGCTTCCTATACTCAAAACTAAATTTACTAATAATAATTTACATATTTTCAAACTAGTTTGGTTTATCTATATAAAGTAAGGATATGAAGAAGGAGAAGGGTTTTAGTAACAAATTGTGTCAGCACTAGTCTGTTTGTCTGTTGATTTGAATCGTATTAGTATGTTAAATAATATAATTTGATTTCGAATTCACCGTTGAAGTAGTTAAGTCGTTGTCAAAACGCGAGACGCAAGATTAGGAAAAACATCATACCAGATACATAATTAAAATAATACCAAAAGCGCCTGGTAAACACCCACTCCCCTACTTTGGACTCCCCTCCCGTAGGAAGGCCAAAAACTTGGTCCGTGTCAGTTCGGAGTTCTCTTTTCCTCTTCATCCCTTCTCCATTATTTACCATCGCATGCCAGGTATTAATTACCTTGAAATAGAATAATTTATAGCAGTCAACCGGTTTCTATCCCTCCTCTTTCCGCGGACCTCAATAATTCCACACGGCTACCAACTCCCTGTCGTGAGGTACACAGGGCTGACACTCTTACAGACACACATCCCCAGAGAAACGGTCGGGTTAAAGGTCACAGGGTTGGCCGTGAGGTGCAAATAGCAAAGAAATATAAACCCACACGTTTAAAACAAAGGTTGATTTAATGACGAGCACACGTGAAAAGGAATATTTCAGTTTTCCCTCTTGCACCCACTCAAACTCTTCTGTGTCATGGCCCGTATAACAAAGTAGAACCTATTCCCCGCTCGTAAATGGAAATAGGGTTTTAAGGGTTGTTTTTAGGTATCTAGCACGCTTGAGCTATTATCCCCAGGGACCTCGTATTGAGAACCACGCTGTACTCGTACGTACTCAATGCTTTTGTCCACCCCGCTTCCCTCGTTACTTTGGTCCTCCAGCCGGGATTCGTACAATAAACAGTGTTTTTGTCAAAAGGTCATGATTATCTTGAATTTACATTCCAGAGACTGAACAAATAGATTATTTGAATGCTTTGCACGTCATGTATGGAATCCTGGTTAATTTGGCCAAAAGGATGACAAGACATTTCCGTAAGTAAATAAAGAGTTAAAGCTCCAGAGTTCTGGTGTGATCAATAAAATTGGTCACTGATGAAATTTGGCTCTGACCTATTGAAGTGGTATGGTATGCGGTATGTAAGAAGCCCGGAAGGGTGTAAGGATGCGGCTGGGTGAGGTGGTTGGGAGAATCAACTGTCATGTCAGAGGACTTTATGCCATGTTTGTTTTGACATTGTGTGTTTGTCTGTCATCTAAATAGGTTTTTTCTTCAGAAGTTGCAAGTTAAGTACCCATAGCAATATTTAAAACTATACCCATATGACAGTACAATAAAAGAAATACATAATCCATTGAATTTACTCCAAAATTTTGGGAAACAAATTACCTATCAATGGATGGATACCATCTCGTGTCGGTATTGAACGAAATTAACAATCTGATATCTTATCAAAGAAAGGTACCCAAATTAAAGAATTGAGAAACAAAACATGACATAATTCTTCCACACCGCGGATCTAATCTAAATTTAAGATTAAACTAATGGAAGAGTTTAAAAAAACAATTAATTGTGCAGGCAAAAATGGAGCATAATCCGTGAAAATAAAAACCCGAGTCCTGAATTCCTACGAAGAAAAGCTGTAGCTCTATTCCGATTAACCAGTGGACAATATTGTTTAGCTGCACATCTCCATAAACTATAAATTTATAACTCACCCCATTTCACCCTGTGAAAACTACCAGATACTATCATGAATGGAGAACAATTGCTTCAGTGTTGAGCAATAACCGATATACAAGGAGATATACCAAACCAGCTAACGAAAAACTTATTGGGATGCTAGATGAAGAATGGAAGAAATCCAAGGTCCGGAGCATTAGCAAACTATAACACATTTAAAACTTATTATTATAGAGTGGAAGCTTTATAGGACAAATGTCAAGGAGCAAAAATAAAAACGAGATCGAAAATATGATATGTCAGAAAGCTTGAAAATGTTTTGATCGATTTATTTGGTGGATCTGATTAGCATACTGATTTTCACTCTCGTTAGAGGTCTGCAACTGTCGCAGCATTTAAAAAAACTAGCATCTCAGTTTTATTTTGTCAATATTTCTTTAAATAAAATGAGCTACTACCAATATTAAACAGAATTAATTTTTCTATAAAATTGTTATTTAACACGTTTCTCGAGTGTGGGATGGTTTATCTCTAGCTCTATATACATAAAGCGAGAGTTCTAACTGACTGACTCACTTATCACTAATTCTTACACTTTCTACGAAGCTAGAGGGCTGAAATTTGGCACAGATGTTCCTTATAAGATAATTAGGAAAAGTAAAGAGGTTTCATTCCGATGTTTTGTGATTAAGGGGCTGAAATCGGGGTAGTTACCCTAATTAACAATATTGCTTTACAAACTATTTCTAACCGTTTAGAGGGTAATAATACGATAAGTTTATTCTAATAATGCCTTTGAAAAAATATAGCAATTATTTTAAACCCCGTAGATGCTTCTAAGGTGTGGAAAAAAATAAATACAGACAATAAATTAAAATATGTAATTACTTTTTAATAAGCAACTCCAAGAGACGATAGAATTCTGTAGTTTATATTTTGCTGAATTTTGTGGTGTTTGTAGTGTCTGTGTGAGTGAGAGGGCCCGGCCCGGGGTGGTGTGTGTTGGTGGGGAGTAGGGGAGCGGGTGGGGGGAGACCTGTCTAGCCGCGCTCAGCTGATAACGCCCCAGGCAGTAGACAAGGGGGCCTGCCGAAAATAAAACTCCCCATGAGAAACTATACACCTACTCGCGGTGTTTCTTGGGTAGCGCTAAGAACCATGCCATTAAGCTTCAAACAGAAATTCACCATTTTCATTCAAAAATAAATAATAACACAATATTCCGTGCGAAGAACGGGAATTCAGCTAGTAAGCTATAACCATCAAAAAGTAGTAGGTTACCTTCGTGCAACTGCACTAAATAGTTGTTTTTCTTCGCTATATGTCACTTTCCAAGTTGGATAATATTTCATTTTAATCTTTGAAAAATAAAAAAATGCATGTATCACTAAATATTGATGGCGTACTACGCTAACGAGTACATATTTATAGCTAATTCTTAGTTTGTATACTCTCTTCTACACCACCAAGTGGTAGATTATGTTATTGAAAAGAGAATAGGAAGGTAGCGCCACTTGGAGGAGTTTGTGTCTTTGCTTACTTCACCCAGAATACAAGCGTTATAGTTTAATAAAGAGATTCTTAATCTTTTTTGGGTCACGGATCCCTATGAGAATCTGATAAGGGCCATGAACCCCCTTCCCATAAAAATGGACGTAAATAGGCACTCAGAATTTTTTTTTTTACCATCTATCTGTGCATATACTTGAAAACCCAATATGGACAGTTTTTACTGGTCAAAATTTACAAATGAGGACTTTAATAGCAATACGATGACTTGAAGATGTGCAACTGCTAATAAAATTTCAATATTTTTTGAAAAAAGTGGTTGTTGTTTTTAATTTTTTAATCAAAAATCAAATTTTCAAAAAAATTAAATTACCATTTTTTTTACTGGAAGCCAAATAGGGGCCTACGTAATTATAGCGTAATTTTTTAGTTTACTTTATTTATTGCAGTGTAAATTTATTACAGTAATATGGGCATAATAAAAATAACAATATTTACAATGAATTATGTGTCTCACTTTTCCTTTTTATGCAAAAATTAACTATAGCTTCATGAATAAAAGTGAATTAAATTCAACGTGTGTAACTCCAAAGTGTGCTTTAGTAAATATTCAAAAGTAAAAAGTCACTGAAAAGGGTGCTGTTGTTTTTCTTGAATAAGAAGTCAAATTTTTAGAGTAGTCTTCAACAGTGCAGCGCGCATGTCATATTTGACCTTCAATATATTTTTATTTTTTTGTTTTGATGGCACCAAGTAATGAATACCCTCCCTATTGAAGAAACAGGAAACTTTGTAATTGAATCCAAGCTTTGATCTAAAATTTGTAATTTTTTGTCTTCGGTTCACGGATCCATTGAAGCCCATTCACGGACCCCTTGGGGGTCCATGGTCCCCAGTTTAAGAACCCATGGTTTAATACAAAGACAGCCAAACATACATATTTACAAAAATAAGTAGATTAATGACATTATTGGGCATTGGTGGGGATTTTAAAGGTTTTATTTATTATTTAAAATTCCAAATTATGACCGGATTTTTAACTAATTGTTTGTTAAATCAAAATGAAGAAATATTTGAATTAGACTAAAATAATTCTTGTTGGTTGGAAATGATGCGCCACAACAAGTAGTCAAATACATAAAATCGATACATACAGGGTGTAAAATAGAAATAAGGTGAGTCAGAATCGTTAAGTAGACAAAATGTTGAGTATAATTAGATGAGAGATGTTAATATGTGAAATTAACTGACATTTCGAGGTAATAATGTGATTATAGTTGATTTGTAAAAATAAAAGATTATGAAATAAATTTGAAGTTAAAATTATTAATATAAATAAATTGAGTGGAATTTATTTCATAAAATTAAAGTAATGTTGGATTAACGAATTACTGTGTTGTCTACGTACTTGGCTGACTGAAGTCAATCTACAAAACTAAGGAGACGAACAAATAAGAGACTGAACTTTTAAACAATTATTTATTCAGCATTTTGTAGCATTACATAATTTCTTACATTCTAGAAATTTAATTTATTTTTCATCTTCTTTAACAATTAATACTCTTGCAATTTATTATTAATCTAAAAACCATTTAATAACACAATAATTTTTAATCCAATTAAAGTTTATGAAATAAATTCCACTCAATCTATTTGTATTAGTAATTTTAACTTTATAATCAACTTATTATAATCTTATATCTTTTCAATTCAATTATATTTTTATTATGATCTATAATAAGTAAATTTATTTCACATTTTAACATCTCATTGTATTTTTATCTCTTAATATATTCATAATTTTGGCTACTCAATGACTTTGACTCTCACCTTGTTTCTTTTTTAAACTAAGTGTGTCTATCAGTTTTATGTATTCGACTAATTGATGTGGCGCACCTTCGCAAAAGAACATGTGTGAATTATTTAAGTCTAATTCAAATATTCCTTAACTTTGATCTATATTTATTTCTTGTAACATTTTATGAACATAACCAAAAACTTAGTTTGTCTTACATACAGGTTTGTAACGTGCGTAGCGCGTTGGGTTGTGTACTGAAAGACGTCAAAAGCTTGGTCAATCAGATGTCTTTCTCCATCTGGTGCTACCTTCTATTCTCTTTACATTGGATTATATGGTGTGATTTTGTACACAGCATTCCTTGTAGGCCTAAGTTCCTACACATTTTTAACGTGACCTAGCTTTATTTTGTATTTGAGGGTTGACAAATCTCCCCTTCTTCTTTATCAAACTCTTAACTTCTATGGTCGTTCTCGTGATCAGTAGTTTCATTTTCTAGCTCATAAACATCATAGTTTTCTTTGTTCAGTTGAACATCGATGTCTTCATTGTAATCCAAGATATCCTATAAGATTTAGACACATTCTTGATGTCTTTATTGTAGTCAAAGTTATCCTCTAGAGCAGGAGTTTCCACCTTGTAAGGGCTCGAGGGCCACGTTGGAAACCTTAGGAATGATTGTGGGCCGCACTTTAATAATAGGCCAATTATTGTAAAATTCTGAAAATAGAACAGAGGTGCCAGTATTAAATAATACGCATAGTTTAATTGAAGCAAAGGTTTAATCATTTTAATTGCTTAAAACACTATTTTACAATTGCATAACATAGTGAAATAAAAAAAAAACACTATTATACCCAGAACAATTGAATTTTGAAGAAGAGAACTCGACAATGTCAGTTTATTTGACTTAATATTTGACAAATGGCAAAAAGAAAAAAATGAACCTAAAGACAAACTGAAATTAATAATGTGGTCAAAACAAAACTTAAAAAAGGACAATCTAATGGGAGTACTGTGGTTGATCAGCTGCATCTACCAATGAACGAATGTCCACCTCCAGCTCTGTTGTTGCTAATCTCAAAATATGCAACA
Organism: Timema bartmani; assembly: GCA_902151455.1. Lineage (NCBI taxonomy): Eukaryota > Metazoa > Arthropoda > Insecta > Phasmatodea > Timematidae > Timema > Timema bartmani. Next base: position 46,360 of record CABFWB010004341.1, read on the forward strand.
AGTAAGAATCTGCAAGTCAACTTTTGTACTGATTTTTAATGAATTTCATAAAAGAAAAAACACATTCACATATTTACATGCTCCCAAACATTGAAGTCATTTTTAGTCCAAATTGTATTAAGTTTGGGAAGTCTGGGTATTTTTCGCTGGATGTCAGTTTTAAAAAATGTGATCCTTTTTCTTGTCTGGTCTGTAGGAAAGTATCGGCTTGTAGATCGCAAAGCTCAAGTTGTAGGTGTGGTTCTTGTTCCTCGATTGTAGCACCAAGAGGATTCATGTAAAGCTGTACACTGCTTTTCAGTGTTTCAGTTTCCTTGAATCGTGTGTTGAATTCTTCAATGATCTTTTGAATGTGTGAACTGAAATCTGACAAAGCTATAGTTTCCTGGTCTTTTTCCGCCGTTCATTTTAGACAGCAAGAGAAATGTGTCAATGCATTGTTTTTCAAAGAAGGTTTGAAATTTTTTAACTTGTTTCGAAATCCATTTACAATTCCCACCATATCTGATAACCCCTGGTTTATTCCTTGAAGACTCAGGTTTAAGGTGTTCAAGGTGATTTGTCATGTCTGTTAGGAAAGCTAACTGCTTTAAAAATTCTGGGCTTTGAATTTCTTCTTATAGTTCTGTGAGACAAACTTATTAAGGAATTCAGGGATTTCCTTGCGAATAGCAAAAAACCGTCCAAGGCACTTTCCTGCACTCAGCATCTCACATGGTTGTACAGCAGCAAGTCTCCATATTCTGCCTCAATTTCCAGCAAAAACTGCTTTAGTTGTATATGCAAAAGGACTCAATTTCTACCTCTTAACATATTAATAATTTTAACCACAAGTTAAAAAAAAACTTCCGTTTTCTTAATTGATTTCCCACATAACGCTCCCTGGTGAATGTGACAGTGGCTCATAGGACACGTTACACCATTTTCTTTTAGAAATCTCGTCAGACCTGTCTTCTCTCCTGTCATTGCTGGCGCTCCGGCTGTCACAATTGCTGAACATTTACTGAAGCCTCCAATTCTGCCGACAGTTTTTTATAACATCATAAATGTCCCTCGCTTTGGTTGTTTCTTGAAGAGAGCAGACATCAAATAGCTCCCTCCTCTTTACTGCTGAAGTCTTCAAAGGTGGTGCATACAAATATTAATAGCTGACTGACATATGACTGATAAGTGTTTTCTTCAAGGCATGTCAAGAAATGAGTGCTTTCTTTAACCAATCTAATCAGCGGTTTTTCTACTTATTCTCTCATATAAATGACCCTTCTCTGTACAGTTTGGTTGAAAAGTGGCACTGATTCAAATTTCTCAGCCATTTTAGCATTTCCAAAAGCCTTTGCCATTTACATAGCACACTTTTTAACCAGACTGCCTTCAATGATGTTTTTTTTTTTTTTTTTT
>CABFWB010004341.1:47764-61176 GCA_902151455.1 Timema bartmani
GGTTTTTTTGCCTTTGCAAGTTCAAGAGACACTGCTTAGGAGGCGTACAGGGAAGATGACTGATTTTGTAAGACTTTACTAAACATACCTGTTTGCTGTTTTAATTTATTTTTGAAGTCTGCAACCAGTGCGTGTCGAGCTTCTTCCTTATATGTTGCATACTTGTTCTCGTGCATTGTTGAGTATCCTTATATGTTGCATACTTGTTCTCGTGCATTGTTGAGTATCCTTATATGTTTCATATTTGTTCTCGTGCATTGTTGAGTAGTAATGTCGTTTAACATTGTACTTCTTCGGTACAGACACAATTTGCGCACATACCAAACACCGAAACTTCCCACTATTGTTAGAAATTAAATAGTTATTCTCAGGGCTAACAAACTTACTTATTAATTGTATTTTACAAATTAATTAATATAACGGTAATTATAAAAACTTTTGCACAACATAAGTTTCAAGTTTTCTTCATGGTTCTTTAATTTCATTTTACTGTGCCCATGATTATGGTATTTTATATACCGAAAAATGTCGGAAGAATATAAATCAGCATCCTTCTAAAGGATGATTTTTACAAGGAGTAATGGGACTGGAACAAGATAAAACTTAGATTTGATACATAACCTTAAATTTAAGAGTATTATATTCCTCAAATTGTTGTAACAAGAACACTTAATTACTATATTAAACTTCATTAGGAGATGCTAACCTACTAATTCAAATTTTATACTCTAAGTTACAACATTGTTGATCTTTAAACTTTGTTTTTGTCCTTAATTTATTGTATCCACGTTTTGTAATTAAATTTTAATATGTTATATGTGTATATTAAACTTGTCTTCGACCCATGTTTTAATTCAGTTGATGATGTTTTATCAAATTTTTTATATATGACATTTTGTTGCTCATTAAAAGCAAAATATAATCAATCTTTTGAATATTAAAGTCACTCAATCCATCTACCGATTTTAAAACTATTTAATTCATTAAATTAAAAATCTATATATTTTATTATAGCCATTCCTAAGTTTTCTATCTAAGTATAAACTTTAGCTATTACCACTCCTTACTTTAAACTACTTTAGAATGTTTTCTAAAATGTCAAGCTAGGTAGCTTATACAACTGACTTCATAGTAACTGTATGAAATTAGAACTTAATACCCCTTGTTTTCATTAAATATATTCTCACTATTATTCATGAATAGACCTTTCAGGTCCTAGTCTGTAATTAGTTAGACTGGATTATCTTTATGTATTGTGGCTTAACATTAAATTATTATTTGTTGCCTAATTTTGACTGCCGCTATGTTGAGGCAGACGCTCCTTCGTAGGAGAATGAGCGTTTGTCCTTATTTATAGAGTTACGAAATTAAACTATTTGTTCAGCTTTACTTCTGTTAGTTCCTAGTAATCAAGGTACATATTGCTATTCCTGCCTATCGGGAAGTATTCGACTATGATAACTGAATAAATTTATCTTTAATAACAATAGAATGTTTAATCTAAAATCTATTTAAAACATATGTAATTCTATTGACCTTTTCAAACTTAAAATAAACTCATAAGTTGTATTTTTTGTTGGTAGAATTTTTCAAATTTTACTGAAAAAATATTAATTTCTCTCTCAAAAAGTATTATGAAATATATGCACGCACACACATTTTCACCAAGAAAACTTAACATTATAAATATATTATATTTATACATATTCTTACAAATCTAATAAATGCATAAAAAATTTGATTATGACATTATGACATGTTTTTATTGAATAATTAGCTATTTCTTATCTGCCACTGAAATTATCCCTTCCAGGATAGTGCAAAGTGCGAGGGCCACATTTGGCCTGCGGGCCACCAGTTGGACCACAATGTGCTACATCGTAGTGTTAAACGTCAAAACTAGCTCTCGCTGCCTTTCAGGGTAAAGGGAGTGTCTGTCCAATGGTCAATTTAGCAAGGATTTACTTTTTATTTAGTATATATCTAGCTATTTTTCACATCACAGCTTGCTAACTATCCAGGTTGTCAACATTTAACTAACCAGTCTCAGTGACCGCATGATCTAAGACGCTACTATCGCAATAGACTAGACTGACAAAAGACGGGTAGATCGTGGTTCGATCCAGGTTGAGTGTATTAAGGGCGTTTTATTCCTAAAGGGTTTCCCACTCTCTCTCCTCTTCCCGAGAAAATACGGGTACACTTCCTCTAAACTAAACATTCCTCATCCCTAACTCATTAGCATAATTAGCACATAAGCGTATAACCCGAATGGGTAGTAAGATGCGGTGCTAAAAAAGACAAGAACATTTAACTACATTACTGTGGGGTTGGGATGAGGATGGTAGAATCTTTTAGAAGAGATGTACCAGCATTTTTGTGGCAGGAGCAAGGGAAACAATTAAGAAAAAAACATCCTTAGTGAATTAAGTCTTCATTCAAACCCCTACCCTGGCAAGCCAGATTATAAAAACTTGACGTTTAGTCCGTGTGTCCACCGATACAAGCTATATGGCTTATTAGCAGCCTTAATCGCGTTATTTATCTCAAAGACAGCTAGTATTTAATTTCAGACTGTCTCGGCGAACCCAATTTTTCCTTGTAATGTTTGAATCTAAATAAAAAAAGATCGACATTTTGTAATTCCAACCTGATATAGAGTCGTTTTAAAACCGAAACGTAGGCCATTGCTTTTAATCTAAGAGACTATGTAATGATGGTAGGCGCCACCATTTTGGAATGGGGAACGTTAATTGAAACCCAAACAACACAAGATCGAGTGCGACAAGCATCAGTGCACTCTTGCGGCGATGTAAACAGCTAACCCCAGCCGACTTTTCTCCTCAGATGGGAAGGGAAGTAGCAGCCTCACGTGTGCATGTAGATTGGGAATTAGCCTGATGTCAAATAGGGAACACACATACAGGTCAGGTAAACACATGTTGGAAACAGGGGGGGGGGATTTCTCTCGTGTTTCAAAGAGTCCGTATAAAGTGTACAAAGTAAACTACACATAGAATTGCCAATGGGAACATGGTCTTATCCAGCCCCGTTGAGTATAAACTGGTTAAAGGGTAAAAAAAAAATATATAGTAAAAACTAAATTAGATCAAAAAGGTTCAAAAGTCACCATAAAAAGTCGATGCTCCCACCAAGCTTACACTTTTTTTTTATATTTAGAATTGCTTATGCAAAATGGCTAACTTAAAACTACAACATCCCATATACAAATAATTATATGGAGATTTCGATGTTTTTTTTCTAATTTTTTGAGTATCTTTGTATCAAAATACTACTAACATTCAGTGAGAAAAATAATTTTAATACTAGGATTAGGGTCTACGTCTGATTGTAGTTGACATCCAGTGAATGCAAATCGTTATCCTCAATTTCGAATGCAAATTAGACTAACAATTAAGAAGTTCCTCTAAATTCAACCTTCCTCATCCCTAACTCATTGGAGTAATAGTATATATGCTTATAATAGTCTGGAAGCAAGTGTCATTCCATGGGCTCTTCGAGGATTCAAGAGTGGGAAATATCTTAATTTATTCCTATTATTGCAAAGAATAATATCATTGGTAGTAAGCTCAAATTTTTTCTGGAAACCTAAACCAAGTTGGCGGACCAAACGGTTGTAAAAATAATAAAAAGAAATTAGTTGTTGTTAGTGTGTATGAAATAAATTGTAGTCAAATAATATGTTTCTAAGGTTAGGCATCTAAAATAAATTGCCAGATAAAATTATCTAATACCAACAGTCAGTGAGGAATGCCAGGCCTCCACCGTGGTTCGGATCCCACGTTAAACTGTAGGTCCTCCATTTCAATTTCACAATAACCCTACCATAGCACATTAGCGTAAGTGCGTATAACCCGAACGGGTAGTAAGACGCGGTGCTAATAATAATAATAATAATTTATACTATACTGGATGGACATAAAAACACCTCTTGCAAAGGACCAAAGTGTAGCGCCCAAGTTTGTCGTTTGCTTGATTGTGAGGAGACAGATATAACGGTTTCTTTAAATGTTCTTGTGTTATAGCATGTATCTTGATCATAAAACTGCTATTGTTTGAAAATAGTGAAGTTTTATATTATATTTTGGTGAATAAACATTTAAACTAAAGGATATACAATTTAATTCCACAGGTAATCATACACAAATACCGAATAAAATCTTTTATAGATTAAAATATGTAGCTATCACGCATGTTGTTCACACACTACTAAGGCTAGAATATATTTAAAGTAGGCTATTAGCTTGTGTTGGCTTCAGAATAAGTTAAATAAATCATATTATAATGAAAACTCGATAACTATAGTGAAATAAGGTAGCTACCAACTTGATTACACTTTGTGTAATAATCTTTCATTCAAACGAGCATTTAAGTTATAGGTTTGTAAGAAGTAGTAATATAATCTGATTTTGGTAGGAATCCCATTCTGGAAGGATTAATTTTGTACCAGAATTATACTGTATAGTAGTATTTATGTAGGATAAACGGCCTTCTAGAACGGTAGTAGGAATTCCTTTGGAAGGTATTTTATCCTATTAAAATACCTCTATACCAGTGGCGAATTCTGACCTCAGATTTCAGGCATGCATTCGTGAGGGATTAATGAAGCGGGGGTTTGGGGGTTTCTACCCTGGAAAAAATTTGAAATTTCATGTTAAAGAATGTGACATTTTATGTAGGTTTTGTAGTTAAATTTTGAAAGTAACCACTTCGTAATCACAGGGTTAGGAGGTTATAAAAACCCCTGAATACGGAGACTTCAGTCTAATAAAGATCCATATACTTTCCCTCTCTAATACAATGCTTAACACAACTCTAACTCTCAATAAGCATATCTAGCTCTTTTTAAACAAAAGAATTCTATATCACTATAAAGTTAAATTACAAATGGTTGGATGAACAAATGAATTTAATAAATTAGAGCATATACACTATATGAAAATATAAAGTCACTATGGTAAAATAATAGACAGAGAAAATTTAAAAATATACTATACAGCTTGGGCAAATGTTTACGTTCTGATTCTCTCAGCTACACAGTTCGTTTATATATAAAATCAGCATTAAATAGCACACACTGTTAAATAAAATCCTACCAAAACAAAGGAAATTAAATGCAAGCCATACTCGCAAAATAACTGTAGGCTCAGCGTTATGGCTGGAGGCTGCTATGTGTTGCATTTTCTAGTCCACATGCAAGGCATTCAAGGCTACTGCATACATCCCTGCGGGTAACATACAGGGGCGGATCCATATCATTTCCATAGGGGGGTCTTAATTATAAATAACATGGTTACTTACAATGTTAGATTTCTCTTTAGAGCCATTTAATAATTTCTCATTCAAATTTTATCTTATGTATGTTTTAAACCGTGGTCATCCTCCCCAATTATTTTAGAATCAGATAGTTTTTATAAACCATTTGGAGTGGCCCTCCTTCAACAATTTTTTGAAAAATGGTTCATTCTAGAAATAGTCTTCACCTGGATTTTTTTAATTAGGTTATTTTATAAGCCATTTAAAGTGTTCCTCACACAGAAATTTTTGAAATTTGGATGCTCCTCAAAGCTATTTAGAGTGATCTTCTCCTTATTTTTTTACGATAGTTAGATGCCTCTAGAAGATAATCTTTGAAGTGGTCTTCCGCAAAATTTTGAAAATTGAAATTATTTCAGAAACTAGGTTATTTGGGTTGGTCCTCGCCTAAAAAATCTTCAAAATGACATGCATCTAGAAGCTATTTGGAGTTGTGCTCCCCTAGATATATTTGAAATTTGGATGACCTTGGAAGCGATATAGAACTTTCCTCCCTGACTTTTTGTGCCAGTTAGATGCAGCTAGTCTAGTAGTTATTTGAAGCGGTCTTCTCCGGCAAATTTTTGACAGTAGAATGCATCTAGAAGTCATTTGGAGTTTGATTTAAGGCTATCTCTCAGCTTTATAGTTGATAATATTAGAAGATTTGAAATATATCTGGGAGGGGGGGAATATATTCCAGGAAGGGGCAGATTATTTCCAAGGGGCAGAGTCCCCCACAGTTCCGCCACTCCCGCTGTCCACACATACTCTATATTCTGTATTCGTGGATGAACTGCTCTCAGGCGATTATTAGTCTTCTTTGATGTGTGGTAGTCTACCGTCTCTATGTGTAGCAATGTTCATTACTCGCTATGCACGACAAATATAATTACATGAAAACGAATATTTTTTTAATAGTTGCGTGAATCATATCGAACATTGATTAATCATGGACGATTAAGCACGCGGGAACCCGGCTTAAGAGGTGTCTGCGCGTAGACAGATAAGAAAGTGTATAATTTATCTGTGTTGTATTTTCTTTCTAAAATTTGAACTTTCATTTTGTTTTTTGTATTAATTTTCTAACTTTCAACAGAGGGGTCAACTGACCCTTTGACCCCCTCCCCCCCCCTTATCAATCCCCACCTGGTAGCATAGAGAGTCAGGCGCGATGCTACCGAATGCTCGGAAGCGCGGCTGAGGTAAACATGCCCATTAAAGCAATAATATTACTAGGGTTGTAAAAAAACACGCTCTTATATCTCTAAGCATGCATGGAGGATTCGCCCCTACTTCATACGGTAGGATTCTGATACGAGATAAGGCCTTTAAAATGGGCCTATTTCCAAATCATAGTAAAATTAGCCTACATCAACTTATTTAAAGAATCAAGTCACGAGTTTAGAGCTTAGTTATGTTGTTCATACCTGTAATTAACTTATTAATTTCATTTAACTATCACATACATTATTTTGTATGTATCATATTTTCATACGAATTAGTGAACGATGTCAAAATCTCACATTGCCTTGAATGTGTGCAAGAGAGAAAGAGAGATACCCGAAAGTTTATGTCTCTACTACACATTGGTGTGCCACAACCCAATTAACTTGCAGGAATTCTTTCCAGATCAATCTATCTAGGTTTCTAGTTCATTCATTTCTGACAAATATAACGCCATTCGTTCATAGTTCTGTGTTACTAAGTCTCGAAGTACTGCTAAGGACAGAAACCAGCCCGATGTTCTTACAGCTTTCACAAAGAACATTGATTCCATTATGTTCATTTAGGTCCTTGCAAATTTGAATACAAATTCATTTCCCTCCCGTTCTTAAAAAAATGTAGTTTCTCTAAAAAGGTGTGTTCTTTAAAAGCAGATACAAATTTGATATGCTCTTCATTTATGTTAGCTTCATATCCTTTGTTAAAATGGTTTTTTCACGCTTGCAACTTGAGGCACCATAAGCTCAATAATACTTGCATTTTATTGACTTAACCCTTCAAGTAACATCATCGAAAATGCCAACAGAGTTGTATCTAGAGCTTCTAAGCTCCTGCATACATATTTAACCTCAAGTATCTGTCAAGCAATTGCTGTGCCATACATATTACTGTATACCCCCATTTCAGGAATATTACTGATCTGAATTAAGTCTAAAATAGTACGTAGCATAGCCATGATTATATATGCTTCACCAGGTTTCAATACCCATTTCCGTGGACAGTCTTTCTGTGCCATTTTCAGCTGGTTTATAGGTTTATACTATGCCACGTATAAAGTTACTACAACTTTATTTTCTGACCCAAGTACGAATCAAAGGGTTTTTTAAACTGTAAAATTTATTTGCACCAAGGGATCTATTAGTGCTGAACCAAGGTCACTTAGAGAATTTGGGCACCTGTTTTATCTCACCAACTAACACTTGCCTCTAATAAAAATTTTGACCACATTATTTCAATCCTACGCCCAACAAAACATAAACTTTGACACCCCATTCAACTAAGTACAAAATGTTACCATTTTGATTCTCAGGATGGCCATGATGGACGCCATGTTGGATATATCCTTCTGTGGATTTCAGGTATTTGTTTATAACTTATTTAAAATGTCTGACCTTTTAAAACATATTTTTTTACCCCAATTTCTTTCATATACACTAACTACAATTTTTTAAATTATTTTTGAAACCATTTTGGCCACTATCTTGTCTTAAGGTCTCCAGACAAATTAGGAGCTCATCATCATTGATATTATTATCCTTCACAATAAAAGGAAAATAATGAGATATCTCCCACATTTGTATCATCAAAGAACCCACGTTTTTTTTAACACTCGCCCTAAACTATAACCTGAACAGGTAGTAAGACGCGGTGCTAATAAAAAAGGAAATATAATAAAATATTATTTTTTTTGAACAATATCACCAAAAACTGATCTACTTGGTTTCTATGAAGCAAAATACTGGAACCAGCCTCCTCTGTGTATAAAAAGAAGTGAGAGAGGCTTAAGTTCTTATTTCTCCCTTCACTTGCGAGTGAGCTTGTATACGTGGTACATGTGGTAGACTAGAGCAGCGCCGCTTTGTGGGGGTATTACTGGTTGCGTCGTCTAGGGGATGTAGAACAGAAACATGTGCCAATTAGGGGCTTAACGCGCAAATAGACTCGATTGCGTTCTTTGAAATGGAGTTCATAATATTTGCCTCAACTGACTTCCCGACATCTTAGTTCAATCAGAAGTAAGCCTGGATACTCACCTCGGGGCTCATGGCTACGATTCCTGGTGAGGGTGGAATACGTTTCATTTTTTAGATGGGAGTGTCCAATAAATTATGGCTTCGTTTAAGTGGATGTCGTTAGTTTTAAATTGGAGAACAGATTGTTGATTTCATGGTATAGGGCGTCACTACTGCAAGAGACGGGATTGCCGGTGATTGGGAGGTCAGGGTTTGATTTCCAGCGTGGTGTACTGAGTTTTGTTTAATGGCTTCCTACTCTACCTACATGAAAATGGGGGCAAATCTCAAGCAAATCCTACCTGCATTAGTTTAAACAGACGGATGAACAATAAGACGCGATGCAAAAAAAAATATTTTGGTTAAAAAACTAATAAAGATATTACCGAGCTCGAATATTCTCTCAGAAAACTCTAGTCTCATTATTTACATTATTTAATCCTAGGAAGAATTAAAAAGTATACTTCAATCTCATACTAAAACACCTATTTAAGGCGTATATAGACCTGTAAACATAGCTTATAAGTTGAGATTTTCCACTCTGAAAAGTTCAAAGAATCCACATATTTTAGTTAATCGTTTAGGACCTAAATGCCCGGGAAACGAACCAACGGTAGCAAGTATAGGAACGTGTTATGGATATTTGTGAATTGAATTACGTAATTTAAGGGTGAGTTGTATTTCCCTCCTCCCCTGCTGGTTCTCCCATTGTGTGACAGTTACACCTAGGTTAGTGTCGAGTGTGTAGTGTGGTTGCCGTGGAGAGAGAGATAGAGAGAGTTATGCCACTGTCGCACGCTGGTCTTCATCTCAGCCTTGTATTGGAGACATGGAGGCACATGGTGGTAAGTAGCGCTCAGCTCTTGATTCTTCTCGCTCTCAGACCTGATCACGCAAGGATGGACACATTGTCACCCTCTACTCGGGAACTGATTCACAAATATATACATACATCTATTAGATTCTCCAGGGAGTCTCCACAACGTCAGGGGTTTTCTGGGGAACATAAAATCAAATCACCACAGACGGGTTCAGAATATGAATATCAGGGGTGGAGAAACTATTAGCTTGAGGGATATTAAATAAAGGTCGTACTGATGGATCTATAAGATTGTTTTTTTTTTCTAACTTTTGTCTGGTATCGTACATTTATTGAGAGAGTGGTGTGGGGTTATCGGCAGTGGGTCCTGAGGGCGATGGAACTTGCGTCCAGATAGAAATTTGATCGTGGGTTTTGAGTCCACCCTCTTCTCCTGCATGAAGGTGGCTTATAGCAGCCGTGTACCCCACTATAATTTCTTAGGTTTTGCCCTCTGTTTCTGCTTTATTCCCTGCATTTGGGTGGTCATGTTTGTACTTTCTCTCTACCTTACATATATATAAAGTATAATGATCGTCAACCAAATGGGACACACCCCTTCCGATTCCGAAAATTAGTTTTTTGCATTTTCGTCGGTCTGTACTTCAGAGTGGAGCCTAAGCTATTTTACCGATTGGAATAAAACTTGGCATCTAGGGTTCTCTATCGATTTTGATTAAATTTCATTCCTAAGCATCTATAAACTTTACAAACAAAATGGCTACTCTCAAATTTTCGTCAAAATGACTTTAAGAGCTCCGGGTTGATGCGTAAGTTCTAATTTTTTTTTTACCATATCTTCGTAACTCTTTGAGATATGAACTTACTTACCATTGCAAATATGTAGGTATATTTATATTGAAAATCTCTTATCTCTTATCTGAAACATATTCTAACAAAACCAATAATTTTCAAGCTATACGCAAATATATATATATATTTAACTTTTCGAAAACTAAAGGTAAAGTTCTGCGACCGTAAAAAAATCTAACCCAAAATGTTGCTTGATGTTGAGGTTTTATGACCCCTGAACTATAAAACGTGGTTTTTACCATGCCATCTATCTGTGTGTCTGCTTAATCCTAAAATTAAGCGTAGTCCTAGTTTGATAAAAAGTGAAAAGAGAAAAAAATCGATTTTTTTTAAAGTCAGCTTTAACGTTTTTGATTAAAATTCGTACCTAATCTTGATTAAGATTATAAATAAATTGGCTATTTTCATTTTCCCATGAAAATGAATTTAGGATACTTTACAGAAGCGAAAATTTTCGTATCTCCACAACTATTTGAGATACTAGATAGCTTATCATTTCAAAATTGTAGTACTATTAAAAATAAATAACTTTTATTTGAACTATATCTTTACTAAACCAATAGCTTCTGATATATTGGAAAATACACTAATACAATTTTGTGATCTTTAGTTGTACTAGATACTACTTAAGATTTAATGTAATAATTATCTAGTGCCATAGAGTAAGTAAATAAGTAGGTCTCTTAAAAAGTTGATCTTTTTTTTAGCCTCTTAGAGGAAGTGTTTGTACAGCTATCTTTATCATTATAGACTCAATAGTCATTATTTACCTTTTTTATTGCTCTAAATTTATAAATGAGGAATAATATCAATGCGATGGCCATAAAATGTGCAACCCCTAATAAATTAAATAAAGCTGATTTTAATTGGAAGTTGAAATTTTAATACGAAGTGTTGAACCTTGTCGACCAAATATCGATCTTTTATTTTTGGTCCAAATATACAAGTTAGGACTTTAATTTCTTTAAAAATAAAATTATAAAATTTAAAATTGGGAGTCCAAAAAGTATTACATAAGTATAACCCAATTTGTGCTCAGGTTTGCTAGTGTATATTATTTCGTTTCACATGTATTACGAGTGTTGAGTAACTATCTTAATTTTTAAACAATGGGGTGAGAAAGTCCGTTTGGAGTTCCATACCATTTATTTAGTTTAGGTTAGGCTAGACTATGTTAAGCACATTATAATATTTATATCAGCCGTAAGCCCCACTACAGAACAATGTTTTAGGTTTTGGTCTATATCTTTTCCCAATCCTCTGAATGAAGGTGTTTATAAAGTTGATAGACTAGGTTAGGTTAGGTTAGGTTATGGTGACCGCAAAATCCGTGTTTGAAACATGGTTGCTTGGGTGTTTTTAAGTAAGTACTTTTTTATTTGTTTATTTATTGAGATATTTAATGTGCACTTTCTGAAACGACTGATTATATCAGAACATGAGGACTTCTCGAACGAGAGCAAAAGGACCTACCAATTTTGCAAGGAATGGTATTTTTATACACCTTTCAGGGCTCTTTTACATTTTACTATCAACATGTGACCGACAAATTTACTTCCCCTCCTAATTAAGTTGTGCTACGGATTTTCATAGCTGGGTTTGAACCCACAAACATCAGGTCCTGAGGCGAGCACTCTACCTCACTACCACCAAGGTCGACAAGTCAGTACAATCAATCAATCGATGCGTCGCTTGTATGACGAGAGTTTAGCAACGAATATATTATTAAGTTGGCAAAAAAAAATGGTGTGTATTAAGTGTATAAATAAATCATTCGTAGATCTTTATTAATACCTATACTTCTCAAGAATTTAAAACTAACTTTGTTAAAATAATGTGTGTTTGCGAATTTAATGGATGTTTGAAGACTAAAACTGTGTTAAAACGATGGTTTCTGCAATTAACCACACCAAGGAGGTTATTTTAGGAACCATCCTTAAATAAATATATTAATTAATTAATACTGTAGTAGTAATAATAATGGAGCAAAGCTCAGAGATTTATATAAGGTAATTTGATGGTAAAATTCAACTTATTTTTAGAAAAATAAAGTTATATTTGATATTGTGAAAACCATACATTTTTATAAAATAAGTCTCTGGTTGGGATTGAGCCCCGACTATCTGGCAAACACTTTGAACAACCCAGTCAGTTCTGTAAATTATTACATTTAGAAAATACACATATGAGAGCACATGTGCTAAATGTCACGCTCATACAGTCTGATTTGCCGGTGAAGCGCAAATCTGTCGTGGTTCGTATCCCTGTCGGGTGTACAAAGGGTCAGTTTCCCTAAATAGTTTCCCACTTTCCCTTATGAAAACTTTGTCGTTTTTCCTTATAAATTCTGCCTTCCTAATCCCTACCTAAATCGATGATTAAAATGCGTAGGTAAATCTAAGACGAGTAAAATCTAGTTTTTTTTATAAAGAGCATTTAAAAAAATGCTAGCATCTTTTAGAATTATTTTATGAAAATATGGACAGTATTTTACTTTATTGTTATTATTATTTTATAAATATTAATAATATCCAGTGGCGGTGGAATGTTTTAGAGCCGGGGGGTTGAGGGGGTGGCAAAAATTTCCAAATAAAAATTGTGATATAAAAAAAACATTTTTGCCAATAACACTCCACTAGCCCTGAACGCATAGCTTTATTAGGGTATGATAAGATCCGTTCTAGCATTTCGGCCAAAGTACTTACCCACCCGCAGCGGTGGTCTAAGGGTAGAGTCATTGGCTCACAATCCTTTGTTAACCGTTGACGGGGATTGAATCTCGGCCGGGTGAACTAAGAATGGTGTTCCACAAGTTATTTATCACTGCGATTTTTATATCTTCACTCAACCACCTCCACACAAATGTGGGTTCACTTCCTCCTAACTGCCTTCCTCATCCCTACCCCGTTAGATTAAGCTGTTAATAGCCTATGTGCTAATAAACATAACAACTAATAAAAAAAACTAGGCCTGGCAAAAAGTTCTGTAGTTGAATATACAACACATTATTTGAAGCGATCGACCAAACCACTGTGGCTGTTAAATATTTTTATTGGTTTGTGTCTAGCGAACATCAGGTAAAGTGAATCAGTCTCAAGAACACTAACCAGGCGCGGATTCAGGGGGGGGGGTCAAAGGGTCAGTTGACCCCCCTGTAAAAGTTATAAAATTAATAGAAAAAAGAA
>CABFWB010004342.1:0-21391 GCA_902151455.1 Timema bartmani
GACTTTTTATTCGAGGTGCTCGTTTAAGAAAATGTCTGAATGGCTGCCATTCAGAATGGATACAATTCAGCTCCCCCGAATATATTAGTTCATAAAGGTTCAGTGAGTGTTGGCTCAAGTGTAACTAACAGTTTGGATTGATACGTCAGTCACTTTCATCACTGGTTCCCGTTCACCGAATGTGTGCTCATCTATTAAGGCGATTGCGATCATGCGGTGAATATTTAATCCCATTAACTTAAGACATATTGTAATACAATAAACAGAGAAAATTAAAACCTAGCACACTTAATTTAAATAAGCTCTACATAATTCTGATCAAGGAAATTATAACATTCATCTTGTATAGGGGAATCTAGGACGATGGTAAGTTTAGAGCGTAGAATCATTTTATTATTTTGCTGTCAATATTGACAAAACGTTATTATTATTATTAGTAGTAGTAGTAGTAGTATTATTATCATCAACATCATCATTGCGGTGCAAATACTATCTTTTAAAAGTGATAACCGCAGATAACATGATTTGACGTATACATTTTTGAAATTAGCTTTAACAATGAGTAAGCCCAGTATATATATTTTTTATCACCGCGTCTCACTACCCGTTCGGGTTATACGCCTATACACTAATTATACCAATGGTTTAGGGATCAGAAGGTTTAAATGAGAGGAAGTGCACCCACATTTTCGTGGGAGGAGAGTGGAAACCCCATTTAGAGAAAAAAAAACACCCTCAGTGCACCCGACCGGAATCGAACCCCGATCTCCCCATCTTCGACAGTCTAGACTCTAGGCCAATAAGAGAGTAGAGCGTTAGTCCACGCTGCCATCTGAGCGGGTATAGGCCAATAGCTAAACGAATTTATGATACATAAAAATCGATAAAAATAAGGAATTGAGTGAACATTAAGTGAATAATCCCATGTAAGGCAAGAGTGAACAATGTGGGTAAAATATAGTGCAAAGAGTTGACAAATTCTTATTTTCTTCCGTCATCTATGGTAAGAAACAAAGAAGTCGCACACACATTGAAACACAAATAAAGTTATATTTCGGCATTATCGCCTTTACAAAGAGAAAAGCGGGGGAAAGAAAATACAAAACACTTTGAAGCTTGTTAACATACTCTTTTTTTCAACTCCCAATTCAAAGTGGGGTAGTTTAGTGTTTGTTCACTTCTCAATTCCAAATGGGAAGGAAGACGGTGTTACCTTTGATCATTGGATTCTAGCCACATTTGTTTGCCTCTTCCTCTAGGTGGAATTTATTCCTTCAATTTTCCTTCATTAGTTTATTTTGTACTTATCTTTATTTTAAAATGAAATTAACGTTTAAAACTGTTAGATACAGTCTGATTTTCGTAGGAAGGATATTGTATGGCAGATATAAAATTACTAGGTCTACTATCACGTATTCATACGTAAGGTCATGTGATCCGCAGATGTCACTTTTGATAGATATATTATATAATAGTTAATGGATATTATAAATACCTATAAAATAACACCGATATTATATGAAATGGTACCAATTTTGGCGGTAAAAAAATATGTTTGTATTTTCTAAAGTACCTATATATTAAAATTGGGCTGTACCTACCATCGTATGTCAATCACAATATACGTGCACTTTGTCGAACGAATTCAGTTGAGCATAAGACCAACCCGGAAATCCTACAGAACAAGAGTTTGATATTGTCACCAACATAGCAAACTAAACTTTCACGTTTGTAAAAAAAATACGATAATAAGCCCCGCATGAAGTTTCCTCACAGTCCAAACTGTACCAGAGAACTAGCGTTTGGTAAACAAAACAATTCTCACTATTTTGTTGGGACGCATTAGTGTCTGTGCCTCCATGATGCTGATCACGAGAAGAGAAATAATATATTATTATTTATTTTGTAACACAACAATGAAGAGAGGTTGCCATAATCAGTGTGCTCCAGTCAGTGGCGGCCCGAGCCTCGCCTTCTGGTCCACCAATCTCAACGAGATTTTGAAGAAAAACCGATCTACATTAGCGAAAAAAATGCGTGGCACAAAAGCTTGTAACATCAAAACAAGCTTAATCATCCCACTAACTATATAATGGATAGTCATAATTAAATATTTTTTTAAACTAATACTTGTTAGCTACCATTACAATTACTTCTTCTTCTTGCGGTCCGCTATGTTTGGCGCACTACGCAGATTGACCCGCGAGTCATGACTGGTTGTACCGCATTGTCATATATAATTTAATTGTCTATCTAGTTTGAGAAAAGTTATCTCATAGTGCGTCATGATGATCGAATACTTACCCATTTATTGTCGATCGCAAGAAATATTGATAACATGTAAAATAGAATAACTTTATTTTACGATAAGATATTTGAAAAAAAAAAGTGGCCGCATCAAGGGCGTAGAAAGCTCGTTTTTAAAAAGCAGGAAAAGGGAGGGATAGCATTTTAATTCAAACTTAGTTGAATATATCTTAAAACACAAACACCAAACAACGAAATCCTTTACAGATAGTTTTTATTTTTTCATAAATATGGCGATGCCTTTATAAACAACACTCCTGTCTAGCAACCATTTCTAACCATCACAACTTACTTGCTTACTCTATGGCATTAGGAACTTGAAATTTCTATTCAGTATCCCTTATTACACCCTATCTCTTTCAGTTACATTCTAATATTATCTTCCCATCTACGTCTAGGTCTTCCCAATGGTCTCTTCCCATTGGGTTTGCCAGTCAATACTCTGAACATGGTTCTAGATTCTAACATTCGACTGCATGTCCTGCCCATCGTAATCTACGAGACTTGATCATCTTAGCAATGGCTTATGATGAGTAAAGGCTATATAACTCATCATTATGTTAACTCTTCCACTCCCCAGTAGCCTCATCCCTTTTTGGACCAAATATCTTCCCAAATACCTTGTTTTATAACACCCTAAATTGGTTTTTGTCATGTAAGGTAAGCGACCACGTTTCACACCCAGGGAACACCTGATAAATTATTGTTTTGCATATTATGAATTTTACATTCCTTGAAAGCAGGCGAGATGTTAACAACTTACTGAACGAATAGTTACATGCATTTTCAGACTGTATTATTTTCCTAATTTCTAATCTAATATTGTTATTGTTAGTTAAAATTGTTCTTAAATATTAAAACCCATTAACCCTGTCAAATAATGTTTCCCGAGCTAATTTATCAATTATTGTCCCCAATTTGTGTTATATCTGTGATCTTTTAAGCAATCACTTATAAATCTATTTCCCTACCAGCCACTGGTAACATTTCTCCATTCCTTGCAATCTATTTCCCTATCAGTCACTGGTAACATTTCTCCATTCCTTGCACTCTATTTCCCTACCAGCCACTGGTAACATTTCTCCATTCCTTGCAATCTATTTCCCTACCAGCCACTGGTAACATTTCTCCATTCCATGCAATCTATTTCCCTACCAGCCACTGGTAACATTTCTCCATTCCTTGCAATCTATTTCCCTACCAACCACTGGTAACATTTCTCCATTCCTTGCAAAAGCTTCCTTTCTATCGCCCAACAAAGCCAAATCATCTACATCACTACACAGAGTTTAAAGAATTATCTACAACAGGAGGATCCACAAGAAAGTTGACGTAATATAATAGTTTTTAGATAAAAAAAATGGGGCTATGAGAAAATAGGGGGAATAAGTGTGCGTATTTTTAAAGTAGGCCTATGATATTAAAGTTAAAAATAAAAATACTGGACTCCTTTTCTCAACCTCACTAACATGTCCCATTCCAAGAAACGCCATTTGTTTTACGATACCATTTGATTGTACCAGAAACATTCTGTCACTTTAAACGTTCATATAGTTAGTGTTACATTAGGAGACTATAAAGAATGCCTTTGTAGGTAAATATTAAAATGATAATTAATTGATTAGTATCTGGTTAGTGGCATGAAACATGGTAATGCAATTAAAAACACAACACATTTTATTAAATTTGTTATATTTATATGGGAAGGGGGCCATAAATTTCCAGGGGAACCCTCACCTTTTTACGCCCATGGTCCGAATAGAAATTTAAAACCCTGACATACTGCCTAACCTTTTGGATGATTCAGATATTCCGTAAATCTAGTATATTTTTCAACTTCCTTTGAAATTTGGACTGCATCGATATTACACTCTTTTTATCGATGCTACTTTTTATTAATTGTTCCCCAGACGTGTACCCTTCAACTCCTCCTTCTCCATCCCCCTTTTCTCTGGTAACCAACCCCTGCGCGGGAGTCAAACCAGGATATCCTAGTTGTATAGCTGGCCGCAGAAACGGGATTCAGATAGTTATAAAACGTGTGTTTGAAAATGTTCCATCATTGCTATTTAATTAATTTAAATACTAAACTACTTGACTTGTTTGTTGTTGTTATAACTCCCTGCCTGTTATTCATTAATGACGTCTTACGTCAGCAGTAACTTAATGTACGCACGAAGTAATTAGTGATGATGGTAAAGAACGACTCTGTTTAATGTCTTAGTTAAGACATCGTTGGTTTAGGTTTGGTGAACAAAATAAACACTATTACTTCATGAATGTAAATCCCTGTCACAAACAACTTTATAGGGTATACTACTAACGTTAATTTAGGGTTTTAGTTCTGGTTTGAGATTTTTAACAGACTCCTGAATATATTTTAACGTATCAAAGGCCATTTTGGTAGCTTTCCACAGTGGTGGGTTGAGCCAGGAAATTACCAACACGTGGAAATATTCTTAAAAGCTTATAGCAATGATGTGTCATTACGTTTATAAATTAATTACCCAATTATAGTAAACAACGTTAATTTGAAAATAACCTATTATAACTCAAAGTTTGGAACATGCTTCTCCATGGCTGCGTCTAGCCATCAGATTCATTATGAATTCAACATCGAACACAGTCTTGATATGACACATAATAAAGGGTAGGCTACTTAAACTCATTCGCAGGGCCCTACGCACTGGGGTGAGGATGTTGGGGGTTCAAACCCCTCTAATTAAGAAATAAATTTACACTAGATAAAACAATATCAATATACTAATACGAGAACAAAAACAGTTCTAGCTGTAGATTCCAACATGAAGCGATTTCTTCCCTGAAGTTTAATGTTTATCTGAGACAAGCTATTGGTATCGATGCGTCATGAAATTTTGGGTGCTGCGAATGATTGTGTGATTTTTTGGGTGCTCAAATTTTGTATAGTCCCAATAAAATAAAAATATTTAAATTATTCTTTATTACTTAAGGAAACATCTCAATACTATTTTATGTGTCACCATAACTATATCACATGTTAGGCTAATACAGTTAATTATACTTATTTACAAAAACATTTATTATTGAAACCCCCCCATCTTTTACAAAAAATCCTGTGTACGACCCTGCTCATTCATAATTGAATATAATATGTTTAAATCCTGCATTAGATTGAGATATATAAAATATAATTATAAAACTAACTAAGCTTTTTTAAAAAAAAGTATAATAAGTTATTTGCAAGTTTCCATTAGATATTTACAAGTGTTTAATCTCTCTTAGCGTGTTTTTACTATTGCATTTATTAAGATGGCCTTGAAACAAATTACTGCTAGGTCAAAAGTGACATTATCTCGTTTGAAATTGATAATTCAAATCATTATTGTGATAATAGTAACTATTTTAACCGCATTTATTTAATTATATATTTTAAACGAAAACTTTCAGTTTCATTGAAACTAATAATGTTATTCTTTTCTTAATAATTAGTAGGCCTACCTACTATTGTTTCTTTTACTTATATGAAGTTTGTATTTAGTTATTGTTTACGTATTTTTCATTTATTTACATTACGTTTTGGCTACAATGAACAAGAAAAATAATTAAAACTACTTTGCAAAATCCCATGATAATAATAATAATAATAATAATAATAATAATAATAATAATAATAATAAAGTGAATTTCAATAATCCTATAATTAAGCTCGAAAAGCTTGAGTGATGTGATTAATTAACTTATCACCATTGGAATCAAAGTCTCATGTCCTTGATGCCATAATATTTTACCTAATGAGCCAGCGAAAGCTATAAATTATATCTACAGCAAGCTATTAACCTAATTTAAAAAAATAATCAAACGCCGTTATTAGTGTTAATTTACCATACGGAGACAGCAAGTCAACCCAATGTCATAGTGACACGTTTCTGGCCAAAAATAAATCTCTTAGACTCTTAAAATCATTAGTCAAAGGCTCCAAACAATTGAGCTAAGGAATTATCATGTTGAGGTTTGTTTCATGTAAACATTAAAATACAATCTGTATTTTCGGTCAATTTTACTAGATTATTATCAACATTATTACTAGTATTATTATTTTTATTCATGTTTAGTACAAGCCTATTACACTTTAATGTGTAAATACAGTGTGCAATATGGTGCATCAAAGTAATAGTATTATTATTTAATACTTACTATATGGCATTAGAAAATCGGAAGTCCATCGCTGTAATTACAAAAATACGCCACCTATTCCTGTCTTGAGCTAGTTCTTTCCAGTCCACCTCATTACACTCTATACCTATCTCGAGCTAGTTCTATCCAGTCCATCTCACTACACCCTATCCTTAATCATGAGCTAGTTCTATCCAGTCAACCTCAGTACACCCTATCCCTATCATAAGCTAGTTCAATCCAGTCAACCTCAGTACACCATATCCCTATCATAAGCTAGTTCTATCCAGTCAGCCTCAGTACACCCTATCCCTATCATAAGCTAGTTCTATCCAGTCAACCTCAGTATACCCTATCCCTATCATAAGATAGTTATATCCAGTCTACCTTATTACACCCTATCTCTATCTCGAGCTAGTTCTATCCAGTCCATCTCACTACACCCTATCTTTAATCATGAGCTAGTTCTATCCAGTCCACCTCATTACACCCTATCTCTATCATAAGCTAGTTCTATCCAGTCCACCTCAATACACCCTATCCCTATCTCGAGCTAGTTCTATCCAGTCCACCTTATTACACCCTATCTTTATCTTTAGATAGTTCTATTCAGTCCACCTCATTACACCTTATATCTTTCAGGTCCATTCTAATACTATCTTCCCATCTGTGTCTAGATCTTCCCATCTGTGTCTAGATCTTCCCAATTATTATTACTACTACTACCACCACCACCACCACCACCACCACTACTACTACTACTACTACTACTACTACTAGCACCGCGTCTTACTATCCGTTTGGGTTGTACGCTCTTACGCTAATGTGTAATGGTAGGGTGATTGTGAGATGAAATGGAGGACCTACAGTTTAACGTGGAATTCGAACCACCTGGCATTCCACACATTCACAAGTTGTGATTAATACACGTCTTGTCAGAGATGAAGGAAGGGTTTGGTAATCAGATAAATCTGTGCCGGAACCGAGGATTGAACCGCGAACCCTCAGCACAGAAGTCTGACACCTTACCCCTAGGCCGCCAGGTCACCTAAGAATAGTAATTATTATTTTTACAACACGTAATTGTACCCGTTCGGGTTGTCCCATGCATACACCAATAACGCTGGTAGAATAGAGATAAGTAAGGTAACATTTGAGGAAGTGTACCTGTATTTGCGTGGAGAGAGAGTGGAAAAACGTTAAGGTAAAAACACCCTGGTACACACGACCAGGATTCGATCAACGATCTCCCCGTCACCGAAAATCCAGCCTAGTACAAATATGACGTGTTAAACTATGCAACCACCGATGTACGAGCGTGCATGAATTAAATTGTTTGAATATTATTTAAATATATTCTGGCGACATGTAGCTTATTACACTCAAACTACTAAACACGCCCGGGAATTTCTACACGACTGCCCGAGGATGCTTTGTTCATCCAACGTTTCATCGTTGGATAACCCGCAGTCACTTTGCAGTGGGGGTTGTGGTTTCCATTGTTAAGATCGAGTCAGGTAACTCCTCCCTGCTCAGCTTGAACTGCCACAGTACGATGTGTGATTGTTTGTTTCTAACTTTCCGTAGAAATTAATCTCTCGACTTGTTCAACCAGAGTGAGTGAAATGAAGTAATATCCCCTTATGTACCAAGTGCTGCTAGTGATCCTAAGGCACCGCAAATGTTTAGATAATACCTTTACAAGGCAGTGGTTTCAGTCGAAGTGCATTCGTGTGCACATTATTTGTTTTTAGTAAAGTGTATGTTAAAAAGTGTGTTATGGATTCCGGCTTAAAGTAATATTGTTATAAAAGTATCATTTAAAGTTCCTCATTTTATAAAATACAACTAGAGAATATTGAGTGCTCTCTTTATTTTCTCTACGAAATTTAAGTGAATAATATAAATGATATGATGAGTTATCCAGTAGATTACGGTAGTAAGAAGTCTTTTAAACTGCATATTTTGTAGTCGATCACACTTTCACAATTCCCAAATTGCTGAAATAAATGTCTTTTGCGCGGTAAACACAAACTTGATTGATAGTCTTTATATTGAAAAAATGACACCTGGACATGAGGAATCAAACCCGGGACCTTTGGCTTAGTACGCCAATGATCTAACCACTGAGCTACCCAGGAATCGTCCCGTGTCCAGGCTCATTCTTCACTCAAATTTTAAGGCAGAGTCTGTGATGGACGTGCGGAAATCGTCAGCTACATATGAGTGATCAATTAAGATAGCAGCGTTTCTGTCTTCTGTGATAAGGCTGTCGGGCTCAATTTCTGGCGTGGCTGAAAACATTATTATTGGTGAAATTGGGATTTCCCTTTTCACAATGAAAAGTTGAAGGCCGGTGGATTGGATGATGTGTCAGTTCTATATTTAAATTAGTTTGTAATGTAAGTTACTATTAGTACCGCGTCTTACTACCAGTTCGGGTTATACGCCCTTACGCTAATGTGTAATGGCAGGCTGATTGTGAGATGAAATGGAGGACCTACAGTTTAACGTGGAATCCGAACCACGGTGGAGGCCTGGCATTCCACACATTCACAAGTTGTGATTAATACACATCTTGTCAGAGGTGAAGGAAGGGTTTGGTAATCAGATAAATCTGTGCCGGGACCAAGGATTGAACCCCGGACCCTCAGCACAGAAGTCTGACACCTTACCCCTAGACCACCAGGTCACCTGTAATGTAAGTCATGTTTCTTTTAGCACCGCGTCTTACTACCGGGTCAGGCTATACGTATATATACAGTAATGACGCTAGTGAGGTTGAGATGAGGAAGGTTGAATTTAGGGGAAGCTTACTACATTCGCGTGGAGTGAGAGTGGAAAACCATTTTGGAAAAACCACCCTCAGTACACCCTCTCGCGATTTGAACACCAATCTCCCTGTCATCGGCAGTTTAGTCTATTGCGAGAGTAGCGCCTTAGACCATGCGGCCACCAAAGCAGGTAAACTAGTAATTAATGTAAAAACTGCTTTTTCGCTTTTCTAATCTCAACATAAAAGTTTAGAAATAAATGTAATGTGCTATACCCAATATTATTGCCGAGGGAACTGAAGGTCTTATGAAGAAAAGCCTTATCTTAGTCCTCTTTAATTTTACTGTTGCCAAATCTCCTCGCTCTCAGGTCTGAAGGTGGTGAAGAAGGAGCTACTGGCAACCTCGACTAACCAGCGTTGCGAAACTGGTCTTATATTTGAAGGGAGATTGAACACACAAAAACGAGAGAACGACAACGCTGTTTCCCAGTAGTAACAATGCAGTTCCTTCAGCGATGATATCCAGTGTAGTTAGGCTTAACAACAACTCTTGGTTTTAAAGTGAGGCTAAGTGCAATTTTTTTTTTAGAAAACCTTCATTAGATTAAGTCGTTTTTCTTGATATTTAACGTACTGATAAAAAAAAAGATAACATAGTTTCTTGTTGAATCATGTTCATAGCTGGTCGCGCCGCGTTAATCATCAGCATAAATAAGGTGTCAACATGTTGTTCACTAAAGGAACCATTTCACACCTAATATGTCAAGATTATTGTAACAAAGCAGTTCTTTATTGGGGTTTGTTATAAACTTGTAATAACAAATAGCAAGCGAGACAATCCGTAAACATCCTTTAGCTCTACATATATGCAGATAACCGCTTCGGTGGGCACATAGTCTAAAGCAGGGATCCCCAACCCTGTGCCCGCGGGCGCCATGGCGCCCGCCGAGTCTTTAGCGTCTGCCCGCCGCTTTTTGGCTACAGCTGAAAAGTTCTTGACTAATAATTTTAATCTGTCACTTTTCCGACAAAAATCAAGTTTGTGCTTATCTCCAGGTATGCTGTTCTCAAGAAGTTGGTGATTGAAAGCCTCCCTCTTTCCAATACCTCCCTTTCATTCTTCTTTCTTTGCTGGCTCATTTACAAAGTGTACTTTTACTCGGAACTATCATTCTAATGGTTTCAAGCTGAATGGTTTTGCTTTTTCCTAATCTCAAAGACCTACCCCCTTTCATCATTCTACCCACACTCATAGTGCCATGATAATACTTCCTTTTTCCATTGTAAATATCTTGACAGGGGTCTACCCAGCTTTGATGCCTGAATAAACACAGAATAAATATATATTTTAAAAATGTACCTAAATCCCAAAATGGTGTTGAGTAGTTAAATATTTCCTTGTGTCGTTATTTTGGTCTTGTTAAAACCATAAATAAAGCAGTTTTTATTTGTTTGTTTTTTTGTCAACTTGGGGGGTTGAACCCTCCTCCTCTTCCCCCCTTGGCTACACCCTTTAGTTGGAAACTTAACACGGCCGTTGACCAGTTGACCGGCCGTGTGTTTAGCGGTGAGGCTGACCTTTGAGCCTGGCCTGGCGGGAGTTAGTAGCTACTTTGCAGTGTAAACCAATCATGACAATTTCATCGTAGTTCATGCTCTATTCTAGTTAAATACTCATACATTATATTATTGGTTTTTCATACTTATTTTTTTTAAATATTTCAACTTTTATCCAAAAATGAGTGTATCAAGTAAAAGAAAACGAACATATAATTTTAATACTGACTGGGAAGAATCGTATTGTTTTGTCAATTTTAAAGATAAATGTGTTTGCTTGTTGTGTGGAAGTAGTATTTCAGTGCCAAAAAAACATAATGTTGAACGTCACTTCCAGACTAATCACGCCTCTTTTGAAACTAGCTATCCACTTAAATCTGAATTAAGAAAAAATAAATTAAATCAACTAAAATCAAACCTAACTGCCCAGCAGTTGGTTTTCACAAGACCCATGGTAAAACATAAAAATGCCACTATTGCTTCTTTCAAAATGTCTCACTTGCTCGCAAAGAAGAAAAAACCATTCCTGGATGGGGAGTTGTTAAAAGAGGCCTTTCTGACTGGAGCTGATTGCTTGTTTGAGGGGTTTTCTAATAAGCGTGAGATTATGTCAGCGATCCAAGACTTACAGCTATCAGATAACACCATTACAAGAAGAATACATGCAATTTCAACTGACATGCAAACTCAGCTAAAGAATGACTTGGAAATATGTGAATGGTTCTCATTACAATTTGACGAGTCAACAGATATAGCTGGCCAAGCACAGTTGGCAGTTATGGTAAGAATGGTATTTAATGATCTCACTACAAAAGAAGAGCTATTGAAAATATTGCCAATGAAAGGACGAACAACAGGTGCAGATATCTACAACACATTCAAAACATATACCAAATCAATAGATATGCCTCTGCACAAGCTATCTGCGATCACCACTGACGGGGCACCTGCGATGGTGGGTAATACCAATGGATTTATTGCCCTGTGCAAGAAAGATGAATCATTTCCGAACTTTATGTCGTACCATTGTATTATTCATCAAGAAGCCTTGTGTGGCAAAGTACTTTCGTTTGAACATGTTATGAAAATAGTTATAAAAATAATCAACTATATTAGAGTAGCACCTTTGCAGCACCGACTTTTCAAGGCCCTATTAGAAGATTCTGAAGTTAAACAGCCCGATCTTATACTACATACAGAAGTACGTTGGCTCAGTAAAGGTAAAGTTCTTACAAGATTTGTAAGCTTGATTGAAGAGATAAAAACATTTCTCAATACCAAAAATCTGAATTACGATCAACTAAGTGACTTTTGCTGGTTGGTTGATCTGGGTTTTCTCACAGACATCATGGACAAATTGAATTCTTTGAACTTAGAGCTACAGGGAAAAGATAAACATGTAGCTCAAATGATGAGCTCTGTGAACTCATTTAAAGCTAAACTGGTTCTGTGGATGTCTCATCTGCAGATGAAATCTCTCGTGCATTTCCCAACTATGAAGAAAATGTTAGGTGAGAGTGACTTTAACTCGTTATCATTTGTTATTCACCTTCAAGTGCTTCAAGAGCAGTTTGAAAAGAGATTTGAACAGTTTACAATCATCGAGCCAATGGTCACTTTTTTTATCAATCCTTTTACTAACCAAGTAAGTACAACAGAATTAGCTGCATCCATTGAAAGACTTATTCAAGTAAGGACAGAAGAACTAGAATTAGAGATTTTGGATCTTCAGAATGACATTGTGCTAAAATCCTATATAACAAATGAGAACTTTTGGAATTTGGTTGACAGAAAAAAGTTTCCTTTCTTGAAAAGTGCAGCATCCAAGATAAAATCTTTCTTTGGTTCCACATACTTATGTGAATCATTGTTTTCTACCATGAATATCATAAAATCAAAGTACAGATCTCGACTTACTGAAGAACATCTTGATGATTGTTTATGGACAGGAATATCATCCTATGCTCCGAATTATGAAGTATTGGCTGATGAACTGCAGTGTCAAGGATCACATTGACCTTTTGGTTTGGTAAAAATTGTTTCAATTGTTTAAACTGGTTTTGGATAACTTTGCGTTTATACCATTTGCCTTATTTTATATACGAATTTAAAAAATAATTTTAAATTTTAAACTCACAATTTTTTTTAATATGTTTTTTGTTTGTGTGTTATTTGCATTATAAATTATGTTCGGATATAAATTTGCCTTAAAAAATAATTGGTGCCCGCCGTACTACCGTTAGTTTTGAATGTGCTCTAAGGTACAAAAAGGTTGGGGACCTCTGGTCTAAAGCATCACTCTTGAAACAGACTGTACTGCCGATGACGAGGAGATTTAGGTTTGATCCTGGTCGGCTGTACTAAATTATTTTACATTCTCCATGCAAATTAGGGTACACTTCCCCTAAATTCAACCTTTCTCGTCCCTAACACATTAAAGTAACTAGTATATAGGCGTGTAACCCGAATGAGTAGCAAGGAAGACGCGGTACTAAAAAACAATGTGACTACAAATTTTAATCACGCACCAGATGTTTTAAGAACGAAGAAGATTAAATTATATGAAGTGTACCTGAATTTGCGTGGAGCTAAAAACACTATCAGTACACCCGACCGGGATTCGAACCCCGATCGATCTCTTCGTCATAAGTAGTCCAATCTTTGTCGAGTGTGACACCTCTGGTCATTCGACCCCCGAATCGGGACTTAAATGCAATTATTTTAATGTTTAATAGAAACATTGCAAAAACATATAATAGGAATATTTATTTTGCTTAGAATTGTGAGCGCCAATCTGCTGTGGAATAAATGCAGTACGCATCCATTTTTATTTTTATTTCTCTATTTAATTCCTTGAATGAAATAGTGTAAATCTCTTAAAATTACCATCATCGACTTTTACATACACGATCGATTAATTGCCGGACACTTTAGCTCAGTAGGTAGCATGTCCGTCTACTGAACTAAGGGTCCCGGGCTCGAAAAATATATCAGTGGTAAATGTGGGTTCCCCTTTTACAGTGATGAATCAACGTTTAGGAGGCTGGGTGTTGTGTCCTAGTTTTAAGTTATAATTCGTGTGCTTTAAAACAAAAGTTATAATTCGTGTGCTTTAAAACAAAATGATCGATGAAATGATATATTCATGGACTGTTGGATCACAAGATCAATTATCATTTTTCATCACACCAATATTGTAATGATACTGTTTTAGAGTCCTCTCATATCTTCAAAAAGTCATGGACGAAGTGTATTTTTCTTTAAAGAACTATATGTACATTTTCCTTTTAATTCTTCATCAATGGAGAATCACGCGTTTTCAGAAGTAATTTCAATGCACTACATTTTAAAACTTTCTTTCTTTAAAAGACTCCCTCCGTTATATTTGAAAATCAGGTGATTGATGAGTTGGCTGCCTTTACCCAATAGGAAGCTAGCCTTCACAACATCAGGTTGCCAGGAGTTCTCCTACTAGATAGTTTTAACACTGGTGACAAGGGGTCCAAGAAGCAAGGGGTAGGTAATATATAAGTAGATTGTGCGTATAAATCCACACAGAAAAATAATAATCTCGACAGAAAACATAATATCACACAGGATTATAGTAATCCAGAAAGAGAAAATCTCAATCTGTAAGAGCGCTAGCTCTGGCTCTCCGCGTCAATTCGTTAAACAATTAACAACTGTATCATTTAATGTCAATTGTATGGTAGTGAAAGTGTAATCAACTAAATAAAGCATGTACAACATCAATTTTTACTGATTTCAATCGAATTACGTAAAATTAGATCGTCATAGCCGTGTGATAACAAATGCGCAGTAATGCATGCACGCGTCGTCGTCTTCGACATCATCATCATCATCATCATCATCATATAAAACGGTATCGTACTGCTCAACTGTAAGGCATACACGGGTCCACATCCACATCATCATTTGAAATCCTGTATCACTATGATATACCCTAAACTTAAATGAATCGATCCAACAACCTGTTTCTGTTTGTAGGAGAACGTTTTATACATGTAATGAATATATATATATTATTTTTTTGACACTGAATGTAAGAGAGACTAGGAAAATGGAGACTATGGGAATGAAGTTTGTGAGGAGCATGTTAGTTGTCACAAGGATAAACAAGATTAGGAATGAAGTTATCCGGGAAAGAGTAGGGGTACAAGGAGAACATGAGATAGCAGAGGAAGCAAGAATGAGATGGTATGGGGAATGTGATGAGGATGGAAAGAGAGAGGATGCCAAAGAAAATGTTGGAAATTAAGTATGCAAGGAAAATACAGTAAGGGAGGCAAATAAAGGGATAAAAGGGGCAGATAATTGAAAGTGTGCAAGTGAGAGGAAAATGGAAGCAATTAAAGGAGGAATGATGGTGGAAGGATAGAGGAAGATGGAGGGATTTTACTAAACTAAATCGGCCACAGGCTGGAAACAGTTGATGATTATGATGATTTTTTGACTGAAGTATTTGTGCTTTTTTTTTAACGAGATGTATTGTTTTTAAGACAAAATTTCAAATATTTATTTACCATAATGTAGGGTTTCTACGTATATATATTATAGTACATGAAAGCTTTGAGAAACAGTTTAATTAATTTTCCCCTTCACCTACTAGGGATTTAAGGTAACAAACTTATTTGTTTCTCATTCATAATATTTAATTATAACAAAGTGAGATTGATGTATTTATTTGATCAGATAACGTTATACTTTAAATATATATTTAAAACTTTTGAAGAAGCTAAGGTGAATAATTCTGAAGCATCAGGGCTATTTCTACTTCACTCCTGTGTCATAAACGAGACAAATAAAAATTATTGTTGATTAAAGGTGTTTGAGGAAAGATAAGCAACAACTTTCGGTTGAAACTAAATGATAAGCACAGTTATCAGATAAGAGAGAATAAATATGTCAAGGTTTCCAGGGAAAAAACCCCCACAAGAGCGACTAGTACATTCAACTGTAAAAATAGCAATCATCTTAGCCGTAGTGGTGGGCACGAGGACAAAGACGTCCGTATGGTTCCCAACCCACTTTGGGGGCCACGCAGTCTAAAGCGTCACCATTGAAATAGACTAGACTGATAATGACGGGGATATTGTGGTTCGAATCCCAGTCGGCTGTATTGAGGGTGGTATTTCCTTAACGGTTTTCCACTCTTGCTCCACGAAAATGTGGGTACACTTACTCTAAATTCAATCTTCCTCACCCCTAACCCAACTCGAACGGGTATTAAGATGCGGCGATAAAAAATATTTAGCTATCAGATAAGGCCTTTTCTATAAAAAAATATACTGTATTTACATATCTAAAATTTTTTTTATATAAATTAGGAAGGCATAATTTTGAGTAAATGTGTAGGCCTACAATAATTTGTGTAGAATAAGAGAGGAAAACTATTAAAGGAAAACCCCCTTAGTACACCCTGCCGGGATTTGAACCCAAAAACCAGCTCAGACGGTACTATGGCACCTTTGTCCACGTGCCCACAGGTACGGGTATAAGCTTACTATTTTCTGTGATTATGACCAAATTATTCTGTATGGAATGTAATTGCGATAAACCCCCATTTTTCTCCTCTAATCTCCCTTCCATGACCGTAATAATTACAAACGAAAGTCATATTTCATATCAAACTCAATTAAGAGTTCCAGCGTGGCAGGAAATTACAAGAACTGACGGAGTTTCACGCGAATGTAAAAATTGGTTCACGGGTTCCCATGGTCCCGGGCTCGTTTCTCGGCATGAGTGAAAAATGTTTCATTTGTGAAATGTGGGTTTTTCCCTTTCACAGTGATGAATTAACGGCAAGGGGCTGGGTGTTGTGTATTTTTTAGATTTAAGTTAGTCTAAAAGTCGTGTTAAATAAATCAAATAATGATAATAAAAAGTACATTTTTAAAATTTATTTGAGGTATCTTACCAATCTGAACCAACTGATTATATCAGCATAGAACTTATAGACAAACCTGAAAAATCTAGAAAAGACACAACATCCAGCTCCCGGCTGTTAAGGTGGAGATGTAGGGAACGCGAGAAAAGAGCAGTGTTTTTACAGTTTTTATATCAAAACTTTAATTTGGACAAAATAAATAGAATATTGCTCCCGTAAAAACAGAGAGTATGATTTTCTTCACGTGGTGATATCAACAAATGTTGAATATCTTTAATGAGCATAGCTGTATTAGGTGACAAAACTTTTTAAATTAAGAGAAAAAGTTGTCATTAAATTCTAGGACATCTTTGAAAGATATTCAAGAACTGTTGAGGTCACCATAATTATGAAGAAAATTAAGTTCTATGTTTCTACTAGAGAAATATTTGATTTCTTTTGACAAAAAAAGTTTTGATATAGAAACTGCAAAAACTGTTACTTTTTCTAACTTCCCTTACATCCACGTCCTAATTCATAATTGTGAAAGGGGAAACCCATTTCACCAATGATACATTTTTCGGTCATCTCAGGAATCGAACCTGTGTCCTTTAGCTCAGTAGACGGGTACGATACCGACTGAGCGTACAGACACAATGTCCGTGTATACGGGGCATCAGCTAGTTTGTTCTTATCCTTGCATTCCACACCGGTTGGAAAAGAATCGGAAAATAAAACACACGATGTATAATAATGCACTTGTGTTGTGACTACAGCAAGATTCTTTCCCCACACCGCTTCCCCCTCCTCTGGGCGGCCTTGCTGCAAACTGATCAAACATGCTAAGAACAAAAGCCGCTGACAATTTTACGATAAAAGGCAGTGGCGTGGCGTGAGGTATTGCCAGGGTTTGTTTTAACTGGAACTGTGATATGTTATCGCCCACTTGGGCTCCATCTGATTTAGGCCTTGCACTAAATACTTCAAATGGAAATGTATTTTTATTAATTGTTCAATGAGTTTGCAATTAGTGTTCTATTTCAGTGTTTCTCAAACTATGGTACGCGTACCCAAAGGGAGGTACGCGATATAGAATACCATTGATTTTTTTTCATCACCGCGTCTTGTTACCTGTTCATATTATATGCATATATGATAATTATTTTAGTGGGGTAGGGATGAGGATGGAAGCATTTTAGAGGTAACCTACCCGCATTTGCGTAGAAGGAGAGTGGAAAACCTTTTAGGAAATCACCCTCAGTAGGCCCGCTCAGGATTCAAGCCCCAATCTGTCATCAGCAGGCCAGTATAACACGAGAGTGACGCCTTAAACCATTCGACCAGTGAAGTGGGTTGTGGATTTTATTAATCACAACAGTAAACTCTTAAGTCACACAAATCGACGCAGGGCTTGACGTGATGTCAAGAGCTTTCAAAAATCTTGCTTTCCTTGAAGCAAGGCGTTTGTTTGGAGATTACCACTAAGGGGCGGTTTATAAACTACGCAAGAATATGGAAGCGGGGTAGAGGGAGTGGGGGAAAGTTAGTTATTGAAGTGACCAAGTGTCACGAGGGAGGAGGGGGGAGTTAGATTATACGTGACGTCACATTAAAGTTAAGAGTATCAGGCAGCGTTCTGTGTTAATAAGCCAGACTGCGCGCACGTATTCACAAACAAAGACCGACTCATCGACTTCGATCGTCGAGTTTGGAGAACACTTACGAACAAGTTTCAATAAAAGAGTTATATAGGCTCTACAATTAAAACTACTAATTAAATAGGGTGATGAGTTGTATTGTGACGAAATATTAGAAAAAGAGGCTCACAAAATTGTAACAATTTTTTTCAAGGGGATGAAGAAAAACAACATACTAGCGTGACGTACTTGATAGACAGCCCCTAAGGTTTTATTACAATTTGAAACGACCGTTTATACTTTCTTTACAAGATAGAAGATATTTGTTTCCTTTTTGTGTGTGGGGAGAGTTGAAGTATTTTGGTTAGATCGTGACCCCGAAAGGATCACGCGATTGGCAATAGTTTGGGAAACAGTGCTCTGCTGAGCGACGAGTATAATCCACGGGTACACTCCCTGAAAGGAATCTTACCTTGACGGATTACACTATGACCTTATTTTAAAAGCTATAACATAGCCTGCTCTCTTACAGGGTAAACTAAGGGTACAATGAGGGCCGTATTTAGGGTATGTTACGACCATGTGCAGTAATTTATTTTACGCCCCCCGCCCTCCACCCCACTCATTTCCCCCTCAAACACCAACTTAGATTTTCACCTACTCACAGTATTCACTAGCAGATATAGAGTTGTGAAAACTTATTTAAAAAATTGTAATTAAACTACTATTGGCTTACATTTATCTGTTTGAATAGAAAACAAAAGGAGCACTGAGGAACTGTTTAAAACGTTGTCACTGTGGACAAGTAAACAAAGCACGCCACAGACCAATACAATATAATAATTCATGAAAGAGGTGGAAGTACGAGAAGTCGAGAACTAAACATATGCAGTGGAAGTACGAGAATTAAACATATGCAGCGCTTGAGTCGATTTGCAGGTGCTGTGATTTCTTGTAAACGCAAAAGAATAGTTCTAAATTCTATTCTAGCGAATGAAGAAAGATGGCTAAAAGTTAACTCTATTTTTTATACATCACGCTAAATGCTATAAATTTGTTTTATAGCTACATTAAAGTTTGCTATAGTTTTCTCATTTCGATATTATTTTGCCGCCCTGTGCAGCTGCACATGTTGCACTTACCTAAAATACGGGCTTGGCGGTACAATTATAAACTAACTCTTGATTCTTTCTACCCTGGCAACACGTCACGCCATGTCAATGATAAAAAAGCTTATTTACGTAAATATGACACTCTCTGTATAGTGTAGACCTATGCACACGATATGTTGAGGTGAGACGCGCCACCGCTCTACAAACTGGCGTCTTGCCATCTATTTGCGTCGACTATAACTAAGAAACAAGTGAAGTCTGAATACGCCGACATAAAAATACTGGTTGGCTACCGCGGGCCACAGACTGTGGCAAGGGTAAGACCACACACACACACACCTTGACAAACTTTCCACACATGTTTACTGGCCATTTGGATGGCCTCCAATCTCGCGATGACTAAACAAACAGTTATTGACAACTAAGCTGTAACTTTCCTACCCATAGTCCAGTCTCCACTGAGAGGGTCACCTGGCGGCTAGAGGTAAGGTGTCGGACTTCTCTTGCGGGGGACCGGGGTTCAATCCTCAGTCCCAGCACAGATTTATCTGATTGCCGATCCCTCCATTCACCTCTAACAAGACGTGTATTAATCACAACCTGTGAATTTGTGGAATGTCAGGCCTCCACCATGGTTCGGATCCCACGTTAAACTGTAGGTCCTCCATTTCATCTTACAATCACCCTACTATTACACATTAGCGTAAGTGCGTATAACCCGAATGGGTGGTAAGACGTGGTACTAATAAAATAATAATAATTCATTGAAAGGGCCTTCCTTAACTGACAACTATAATAGCTACTAAATCTACTTTCACGTATTCATACGTATGAGCCCGACGTCTAAGCCACGTGCCCACTGATGCATGTTATCGCAATAATCCAAGGGCCTATTTGTGTATTAGAGGACATTATTATTATGTTGATTTTTTTAATTATTACGTTCATCCGGTGTGCCGTGAAGAGTCAGCAGACCGAAGGTGTGCCGCGGGAGTTTGGGGGGAGCCCGAAAAGAGGCGAGAAAAAACAAATTGAGGAATAAAAATTAATTATTTTAAATGTGTGATCAACATTATTTTTTTGTAAAATAACACATTGATTAAAATTTTAGCTATTGATCTTATAAAACACAATCTTGATACCAGTATTATTAATGATGTATTAATGATTGTGTGCATTAACAATTTTAGTACCTTGTTCAATGTGCCGTGAGTTGTTGAAAATCGTCGCTCTTAGGAGAGGGGGGTTAGGAAGGTTACTCAGAAGAAATGCGCCCTCATTGGCGTGGCGAGCGGATGGTAAAACCAAAGTGATAAATAGCATGTAAGAAATGTCCCTCCAGTGTACTCAGCCTAGAATCGAATCTAGACTTTCACATTTTCGGCAATATATCGCGAGCTTAACGGTTTAGACGGTGCGGCCACTAGTAGAAGTAATATTACGTCGTTTTTTAGTTTGTAGTTTCTCGAAAACGTTAGACTTAAACCAAGATTTTCATATTAATAAGAGTAATTTCAATACTAGGGTGTTTAAAGGTTTAATTTAAGAAGGGGTGCTTAGAGTAATTTTTAAGAGGAAGTGCATTTGCATTAGCGTGAAGAATAATGAGGAAACCATAGCGATAAGGCACATGGGAATCCACGTGCTGAGCACAGGCCCGAGGTTCGACCTAAAATCTCGGTGGTTAAAGTTTGACGGTGCCAGGCTCGCCTCGAGTCATCGGGATAAGTGAAAATAACTACACGTTTTTAAGTAATTCTTTCTTTGGTTTCCGTTTCAACTGAATCTTTAAAAACATTAACTCATCTTGAAGAGCTTCTTTTATCATCATGTGTCGGGCGTATCCAAACGTCGAGTTGTACGGAGCCTTGGCCTATCTAGACTCAACCAGTGTGTGTGTGTGTGTGTGTGTGT
This sequence comes from Timema bartmani, assembly GCA_902151455.1. Classification (NCBI taxonomy): domain Eukaryota; kingdom Metazoa; phylum Arthropoda; class Insecta; order Phasmatodea; family Timematidae; genus Timema; species Timema bartmani. Next base: position 21,346 of record CABFWB010004342.1, read on the forward strand.
GTGTGTGTGTGCGCGTGCATGTATGTATGTATGTATGTATGTATGT
>CABFWB010004342.1:28911-41309 GCA_902151455.1 Timema bartmani
TAGCTCAAGATAGGGATAGGGTGTAAGGAGGTGGACTGGACAGAACTAGCTTAAGATAGAGATAGGGTGTAATGAGGTGGACTGGACAGAACTAGCTCAAGATAGAGATAGGTGGCGTACTTATGTAAGTGCGGCAATGAACTTTCAAGTTCCCAATGCCATAGGATAGGTAAGTAGGGCCTATATATTATTCAATATGCTCAATATCTTAGCTAAGAATTGATAACAAATAAACTTTAATTTTTAGCTTCCTAATTTAAACTTGTGCGAAACCAAGATTTTCAATTCTGAATCGTATCCTAATCTTTGCCAACAAATTTGAATACAATATTTCGAAATGGAAATGTTTCGAATCGAATATTTTAAAGTGAAAATGGTTCGAGTCAAATATTTTAAAATTAAGATGGTTTGAATTGAATATTTTAAAATGAAAATGTTTCCAAATGAATATTTCGAATTAGAAATTCAGCTAAAGATGTTAATGTAAATTACAATATAATTATGGTCAATATAAAACTCTAAGCACGGCATGGATTAATTAATTTAATATTATCTGTTATAAGATAATATGTGCCTAGCTTTGTTCTAGCCGGTAAAAAATTGGTGGGACAGTATGGACCATATGAAAAAGTAAGGGTACTGCAGCCACCATCGAATATTGGTGTTGGGTATCATAATTGAATAAAACTATTCAAAATTTACTCGAATGATATTTTAATTCGACTGAAAATAGCTCGATGCTTATGAATTTATTTGAGGTATTTAACGTGCACTTTCTGAGCCGACTGACTAAATCAGCACACGACTTTAAAACTAACTTAAATCTAGACAGACACAACCCCCAATCACCCCACCCAGACATTAATTCTACACTGTGAAAGTGAGACCTCACATTTCACCATTTCGACTATGCCGGGAAATGAACCTGGGACACTTATCTAATTTGAGAGACACGCTATTGACTGAGCTAAGGTGTCGAACTCAAAATTATTTCATTCGAATAATAATGATGGCTACATCGATCTGCAGTTAAGTTTGTAGGAAAATTACCCAGTAGACTACTGATGTTCCGCTGCCCAGGGGACACCCGAATCTCATCTTACATCTTTTGCGTGAAGGCTCTTCCCATGTACCGAAGAGATGAGAGGATAATGGTGGAGAATACCACGTGGTTCAAACAATGACGATCTTAATATAACATAGTTTTAACTAACTAAACACTGGTGACCATGGTAATTATTCCCCTTTCGAGAAAAAATCTCCCGGTACCCGTCGGAGTCCACCCCGGGACCTCTAGACCAGTTGCCGTGGGATATGACCACTGATACCACGAGGCTGGTTATTTCATTCGAATGAAATTTTTAAACTCGATGCCTCTTGACTACCGCCAAATGTTTTCTTCCCACGGCGCTGAGTAACAATCGACCTTACTGTTTCAAATGTTTACTGTGCTATTTCCATACAAAACATTGGTTTCCTTGGAGAAGTTTTCCAAAATAAAGATGGCTTGCAACGCAATAATTGACCTTACTGATTCAACTGTTTACTATGTAATTTACATGAAAAGCATTAATCTCTTTAGGGTACGTTTCGAAATAAAGATTCCTTAGCAACGCAATAATTTCATTGATGATTTATTTTATTATTTATTTATTTAGCACCACGTCTTACTACCCGTTCGGGTTATACGCTTATGTACCAATTACTATAAAGGGTTAGGAATTGGGAAGGTTGACTATAGAGGAAGTGAACCCACATTTGCGTGAAGGGAGTGGAAAACCATTTAGTAAAAATCACCCCAGTTCACCCGACCGAGATTCGAACCTCGATCTCCCCGTCCTCGGCAGTCGAGCTCAACACGACTAGCGCGTTAGCTAACTACGCCACCGAGGCGGATCATTAATGGTTTGAATCATCTCATATTATGTGATTGTAGAAGTGCTAAATATTAATAGTTTAGGCCACAATTTAAAAGCTATTTAAAATGCATTCGAATTACAAGTATATATGAAATCGTTCAAATTTTGCTTTAAATCCTTCGTTTTTATTATTTCCTTTTCACATTCGAAGCGAACAGCTGTAAAAGAAGATCGAGTAGATAAGTTTACAGTTCTAAGAAGTAAAGTATTCTTTCTTTATGATATAATGATAATAATTTCCAATGAACTTAATTTAATATGGGTTTTAAAACACAACAATGTTGAGACCATCAATTAAAATCATAGAAAAAAATATCTTGATGTTGTTTCAATATAGGTACTAATAATATATAGCTAATCACTTTCTGCCAATGTGGAGACAGTCTGTGTGTTATTTATTTTATTACTTATGTAGTGGTACGTTATATGAAAGATTACTTTATAGTGTGTATAATGATGACGATAGTAATAGTAATAGTTTGAGACTTACTGAGAAGATAAATGTGTTTACTTTAACAGCCCCCCCACCCCCCCACCCCCTACTCCCCATCCCTGTAGCAAAGTAATTTTTATCAGCGCGTCCTAATACCCGATCAGTGTGTATGCATTTGTGGTAAATTACTTTAATTGGGTAGGGATGAGGAAGAGAACAATTTAAAAGTAATCTACCCACATTTGCGTGGAATGAGGGTGGGAAACCATTTAGGAAAAAATCCCTCTCGGTAGACCAGATCTCCCCATCATCAGCAGGCCAGTCTAACACGAGAGCGACGCCACAGGCCCTCAGACCCTTCGGCCGCCAAAGCGGCTGTAACAACTCTTCAAATAAATTCGAATAATTCTATTATTTTGATTGACAATCGATCATTCGGTTATTAAAATCACTAGATTATGCTCAGAGGTAGCTAAAGACTAAACTTCTGGTTGGTTCTACAGTCCAATTATTTTTTTGATAGGAAAGGCATTTTATAAAATACAAACAGATATTTTTGTGCACAAAATTAATAATATTTTACTATTTGACAGTTGATTTAAAATAGGAATGTGTGAGTAGTTAAAAGTTCGAGTTCGAGTCGAGTTTTAGTAGCTACTCAAACTCTGCTCGAAGATTTAAAAATAAAACTCGAAAAAATTGGAGTAGGACTACTCGGAATTTTCAATCTTTTCCTCACAAATTTTTAATTTAACTAATTTTATTCAATTTTAAGATATAATTTCATAATAAATAGAGTCCTTCAATATATTCTATCTAATTTTTAAAATAAATTAAAATTTTATTAAATTCATTTAAAAATTCAAATTTGTGTGACTATAATTTTTTTTCACAAAAAAATGTAGTTCTAAAAAAGTAAATTGTTTGAACTTATTTTATGGTTTATGTGTGTATCTATTACAGAAATTCAACTTGAAATATTTCTTGTACAAATATTGCTTTATGCTTCTCCAACTCGAAAAAAAAAAAAACCCCACTCGTTTTCATTTAAACTCGACTCGAAATGAAAAATGCCTACTCGCACACCCCTAATATAAAGGTATTGATAATATCTATAAAAAGCAACAGCTGCGGATCACATGACCTGACGTATGAATACATGAAAGCAGATCTATTAACTTTTCTGTCAGGATCTTCCTATGAAAATTGGACTAGTAGCCACCAACAATGCCATAAAATATTACAAAAAACAAAGAAGATAATAGTGGACAAAAAAGTGAAAAGTATTAGATTATAAAAATTTAATTTTCTTGTGTCCTCAAATGAGAGTTCTTGCCCACCATTTTGAAGGTAAAATAAGAAAATAATTTGTATTAATATTTCTGAAGAAATATTAATAGCGGTTTTAGACTAGTCCTGTGGCTATAAGTGGTAAAAGTGGTCGACAACTAGTCTAGAGTATCCTGGTTCGATTACGGCTGGAGATTATGAAGAAATACACTATTTTTATACCTGTATCGCGCTGTATGGAGCAGAAACTTGGACTCTCATTAAGATTGAAAATAAATACTTGGACAGTTTAGGAATGTGGTGCTGGAGAAGACTTGAGAAGATCAGGTGGACAGACAGGGCGACGAATAAAGAAGTCCTAAGAAGAGTGGGCGAGAAGAAAACCATTTTGGATGTGATTATTTGGTACAAAACAAATTGGATCATACATATTCTTAAGAGGAACGGTCTTCTGCACAACGTCTTAGAAGGCAAGGTTGAGGGAAAGAGGAGCTTAGGAAGAAGGGTTCAAATATTGGATGACTTGAAAGAAAGAAGAAAATTTTGGGAGCTGAAGGAGGAAGCAAAAGACGTATTGGTGGTCTAAGTTCACTGACAAAATGAATGTACCTGTCGTAGGACAGAACATCTAATAATAAATTGTCTTGATATACGATTAATAAATATCTAGGTGATAATGATTGGATATGTAGTATTAGGAGAAAAATTCGAAGTGAAGTTTGTTTGTAAGTCGCATAGTAATATGATTTGTGTGTTTAGAAAGATAACGTAAAATCGACCCCTATGCTCTCTCTAAACGATTCAAGCACAGAACCAATAAATACGTTCTTGTCGAAGTAAATTATTTTACTTTTGTGAAAATAATATTTACACTTGAGCAAAACATCCAGATTTAGAGCGAGCTTAGTTCATTTATAGCCCTATTTTGTGTCTTAATTTTATAATCAATTTTCAAATAAGCTATAAATATATCCAAGTAACATGTGTGTACAAACTTTCAAACCTTTTTAAGTTAAAGGTTTAACAAGTATAAAAAAAATGTAAGAAATATTATTTACTAATTGATGGGTACACAACATAATAGTCAAAATTTGTTCCAAATAAGTCAAAATAATACACTAAAATTATTTAAAATATTTCCATAGCTAGACACTAAAAATGAATTTGTATCCGATTAGTAAGACCACAAGCCCTTTTAGCTTGGTACACTACACAGATATAAACATTATCTTTATTTACTTTTTATAGTCTTGGAAACCATATGCAATGCATTACCAGTGTCCAACTATTGAATAAACTAGGGCATATGTTTGGAGAACATTATGGTGTACTTACATAGTGGGATAAATATAGTTGGATCGCAATAAGAACTTTATCTGACAGTATGCAATATAGCACGATAGTAGGATCACCATTAGAAGAACTTTATAAATCACAGATTAAAAAGTTTTATAGCCGGTTCACCATAGAAATAACTTTATCTTAAATTTTAAAATATTACTATAGTGACAGTTCAAAACGTTACTATAATCAGATCACCTTAGGGAACTCTTTAACTAATGGTTCAAAATGTAACCAGAGTTTGATCGCCAAAGAAATAACTTTATCTGACAGTTCAAAACTTTACTATAGTCGAATCACCATAGAAATAACTTTATATGACAGTTCAAAAAGCTATTATAGCCGGATCGCCATATAAAAAACTTTATTTGACATTCACAACGGGTAATTTAGTCGGATCACCATATAAATAGCTTTATCTGTCAGTTCAGAAAGTTACTAATCTTACTTTTATGTAATCATCCAAGTCAAGTGTTCCGCAGCTGTCACTTTTGACAGGTAATCGCAAATTTGACAGCTGTAAAATAAATATAGTAACCTTTTGTCAATGTTCGCTGTTCTATAAGTGTATTTTGTATATGTTCCAGAAAGTTATTTGTGTGAAGGTTCGAGTATTGAGGTCAACATACTAGATAACTAAAGGTTCGAAATGGAAATGGATTAACTTAAAGACATGAAGATTGAATGTTCTTGAAATTATATAAAATAAAACTTTCAAAAATAGTTTAATTTGCATACAAGAATACAAAGATATTAGATCAATGATCCACGATTCTAATTTACTGAAGTGATACGTAGTGTTTAAAGATATATGCCTAGGCCTAATAGAAATGATGCCTATATGCTTCGAAAATAACTTTGCTTTAATTGTGATTGTATGGTTTATTCATATACGTAAGAATAATTCAATATGAAAAAAGAGAAAATCAAAAATTATTGGAACAGTAACTGAAATATGTTAATTATTTTTATTGCATTTTTATTTGAGGTATTTAACGTGTATTTTTTTATCTGACTGATAATCTCAGCACAAGCCATTTATAGAAATATATATAAATACTACGTAACTTAAATCTAGATCAGACACAACATCCATCCCCAAGCCGTTAATTCATCACTGTGAAGGGGAGATACCGCATTTCATCAATAATAAATCTCCCAGCTATGCCGGGAATCGAACCCAAGGCTAAAGCGGCGGATCAGCATAATTAAGTAGGCTACTTTTGTATTAATTATTCACAAAAAAATATCAAATATCAACATCGAGTGAATCATATTTTCATGGGTGGTTAAATTGTCATATGTTTCATCTTCTGAGCACTGTGGTTAATTGGAAATGCAGTCAACAATAACTACTGTCTGTAGAGGATGTAGGAAAGCTCCCCAACAGTAAACTGTCTGAAAGGAAAGAACAGTCATCGACAGAAAACACTCCTAAAAAACTATAGTCCAACCACACCAATGAGCTCATCTATTACACGCTCACTGATAAACAGTAATAGCTTGCTTTGTTAGACAGGTCGCTTAACTTGTCGACTAGTAGCATACGCCGACATCAGTGGTCGCGCGGTATAAGGAGTCACTCTCACAAGCCACTGGTTTGCTGGTGACGATCGGCCCGGGTGTATTGAAGGTGTTTTTTTCTCCCCTAAACAGGTTTACACTTAACCTCCACAAGGGGATGAGGGTAAAATTTAAAGGGGTTGTACCCGCATTCGTGTGAGGAAAGAGTTGGAAACTGTTTGGGGGGATAGAAACAACTCGGTTGCACCCGACGGGGATTAGAATTCCGGCCTCCCCGGGCAATGGCAAGACCAGAGGAGATGAGACCACCGTCCTGGTCTGCGTGCCCCACGGTGCGGGTAGTAATGTTGTCGATTATTTAAACGCTGGCCAAGAAGTTGGTGCAAGTAGTGTTGATAAATAGACCCATTTTTTTGGTACCATGTCTTACTACCCGTTCGGGCTATACGCATATGTACTAATTACGATAATGTGCTGGAAATTAGGAAGGGTGAATTAAGAAGAAATGTAGCCGAATTTACGTGGAGGGAAAGTGTAAAACTATTTTGAAAAAAATACCCTCAATACAGTCGACAGGGATTCCAACCCCGATATTCTCAAAATCGGTAGTTCAATCTATTGAGAAAGTGACGACGCCTCAGACCCATGTAGAATATATTATATTATGTTACACCCCAAAAGTGTCCGACACCTTAGCTCAGTCGGTAGCTTGTCTGACTACTGAGCTAAGGATCCAGGGTTCGATTTCCAGCATGGCCAAAATTTTACCATTGGTGAAATGTGGGTTTATCCTTTCACAGTGATAAATTGACGGCTGGAGACTGGATGTTGTGCTTGTCCTAGTCTTAAGTTAAATTATAAGGCATATGAATCTACGATAGGCCTGGAAAGCTGGTAGTGGAGAATATATCGCTTGAATAAAAAAACTGACTCAGGCCACAGGGTGGAAACAGTAATGGATGTAAGAATACCCCAAAAGTGATATTGCCCAGTTCATGAATATATAACATGTCTGCTCATTCCGTGAACTGGCTTATTTGCTTGTCAAATTCACGGACTGGGAAAAAACTCGTCTGGTTCATGAATTAGGTAGTGCTTGTGACGCCTGGTTCATAGACTGACTATTTCATGAATTGGGCAGCTCCAATCATTAGCCAACTAATGAAATGGACGAGTTTTCCCTCGGTTCGTGAAATTGAAAGGTTTGGTCTTTAATTTAATTCAACTTTTAATCGTTTTAGAATGGAAGGTTAGGCTAAGTTAGGTTGGGTTAGTTTAGTATAATATCTTAAAACAAATTTAAGTTAAGCCTGTAGTAGATAATGCAATAAGGTTTCAGTTCATAAAATGGGCAAGAGTTAATGCAATTTTTGCCCACTTGTTGAAATGGTCAAGAGAAAAGGTCAGTTCATGAAAATGGATCAAAATTTGCCCAATTCATGAAATGGACAGTTTTACTATTGAGGTGTAACATAATTATATAATATAGGCTATATAAGCTATACCCAACTGATTTTAATGAAAAAAACATTTTTGTAACGCTTATACATCAAGTATATTCTCAAAAGCTTTAAACTTTAAACATATTTTAAAGGGGGCAATCTTTAATTTGGAACCAAAATTAGGATTTTAATATAGGCTATGCTATATCTAGATTGAATGTATTTATAGCTTGAATTTCTAAGATCTACAAGTTGAGAGCTGTCATTATAAAAAATGTTAGGCAAGATGCCGTCAACGAGGCAGTTAGTCAAATAATGACAATACAGCTCGCAATAGAACACTGCGCCGCGCGCCGGTAGGAAATTGAATTACAAAACTTTAACTCGTCTTGATCATCACTGTACGGCAACCAACGACGCGTGTGGTTGTGGGAATAAATAGCAGCAGACTGCAATAAAACACCCCGTTGTGGAAGAGTAGTACAAGTGATCAACATTAATGAATACTATATTTTTATTCTAGTCTTACCACCCGTCTTAATTATTTCGTATTTGATTTCAATAATTGAGTAGGTATGAGTGTGATATACCATTTTTTTTAAAGGATGGGAACCTAGGGACTTACCCCACCGGGAGTGTGGGGGTCATATGATATATAGGGCCAGGTTGGAAATAAGCTGTATTGCCGGTGTCTGGAGATCAAGGTTCGAATCTCCAATGGGTTCACTGAGGGGGTATGGGTGAGCGCGAGTGGTGGTAGGTGGGTGGCATTATCATTGTGATTTTCCTGTCCCCTTTCAAGCCCTCCTTCTTTGGTGAAATAATGAATAACCGTTGAGTTATTTGGATAACGCACGCTGTGCAGCATAAAAGCCTACCATCCCGCTTCGGTGGCCGCGTGATCTAACGTGCTAATCTCGTGTTGAACTAGACTCCGAAGACGGGGAGATCGGGGTTCGATACCAGTCAGGGGCACTGAGGGTGATTTTTCTTAAATAGTTTTACACTCTCCTTCCACGCAAATGTGGATGTATTTCCTCTAAATTAAGCCTTCCTAGTTACTAACATATTAGTGTAATTAGTACATAGGCGTATAACCCGAATGGGTAGTAAGACGCGGTGCTGGAAAAAAAAAGCCAACCAGTAGTCATCGTGGCTACATTTCTAATAGGTTCAGTCCAATTTTCATAGAAATAAACTAATCTGACAGCTATAAATGCTACTAGCTCTACTTTCCGTGTTCATACGTCAAGTTATGAGATATGCAGCTGTCACTTTCAATGTATATTATCAATACCGGTACCCAAAGATTAACACTAGTAATATAATAAAATGTTACAAATGTTTGCCACAAAAATATATTTGTAGGTTTATTATTTAAATGGCCTTTCCCATGAAAATCGGAGTGTATTAAGTATTTGACGACCTTACACGTCCATCAGAGACTTCGATTTAAAATATGAGTGATACATAACACAGGTCGGACAAGAGTAGCTCTGTGGGAGATCATCAGCGCGCAAAACCAAATATCCTGTATATGATTCCCTTGTCTATGGTGTGTCAAATTTCAACATATTTTTTATCACCGCGTCTTACTATCTGTTCAGGTTAAAAACATATATTTTGATAAATACTCTAGTGGGGTGGAGATGAGTAAGGAAGCATTCTGGAGCTAACCTACCCACATTTGCGTGGAAGGAGAGTGGGAACCCATTTAGTGAAAAACCATCCTCAGTAGACCTGACCAGGATTCGAATTCAGATTTCCCCATCAAAATCCGACCAGTCCAACACGAGAGTGACGCCTTAGACCATTTGGCCACTGAAGCGGGTAACATGAATTTAAATGACTATTTGTGAACGGTATCTAGGCCTATCCGTTCAAAATGTTGGTTTTCATGCGCCCACGGAGCTACCAGTGCCAATATAAACGCAGACAGGGCTTCAGTTTGATCTGATAAGATTTTCCAGTGACGAAGACTAGAATCTTAAACGAATGTAGTGAGTTTTTTTAGCTAAATATCTTCCCACTCTCCCCCCACGCAAATTCGGGTGAATTTCATCTTGATTATTCCTCCTTATCCCTAACCTACAAAAGTAAATATGCGGATAGCTCGTATGGGTGGTAACCAAAAGAAAAGAGCATGATGTATACTTCGTCTACCTTTAAAGATAGCAGTCTTACCTTGACGTATTACACTATGGCCCTATTCTATAAGCTGTGGCGTAGTGGAACCATGCAAGGTTCATGGTAAACGAAGCTTACAAACAAAACATTAGTGCATCGATCGTAAACAGAGATTAGTGGCCTGGTTCAGAGTAAAGCGTGTTAACTACGAATGATAAGTGCTAGTATTATATCAGAACCGTTTAAGGGTGGGGTCTCCCTTGAAGATATTATTAATTATGTGTTTTTGTATCATTTTTGAATGTCTAAGCTAGTAGATTATTAGTCAAAAAGTTCAAATGATCATCAACCAAAGTTATGTTTTAAAACATTATTACTTCAGGAGGGATTTAATGTTATAAAAATAATTCGCATCGCCTGTTGGGAGACTTCCCCCCAAATCAGATGTGTAACTAGGGTTGATGACACCCAGGGTAAATTGAAATATTGCCACCCTTGATTTTTCTTATATTGATATTTGAACTGGTTACTCGTTGTTTTACCGGTTACAAAATACACTTTTATTGTTTAAAAAAAATTAAACTTATATGGTTGCTAATATTTCTAAGACATTTGGCGCTTAAGGCACGTGGCCCACCTGCCTCACCCTAGTTACGCCACTGCCACAAACCATTGTAGACCTTAGTTGTTCCTCCCCTTCAACCTAAAATATAATATTGTTGTTTTATAACTGTTAAACATCTACGTTTTATTGTGAACAAGTCTCTAAAAAGTATGATACGACTACGAGTTATTGGCAACGAATTATTGTGTGTCCGCCTTTAGCTAAAAAAAAACCCAGCTGATTTACAAAGAGCCTTAGTGCGCGTGCGCTAAACACCACGCGCCAGAGCAGCACAATCATTTTTACCGTATGATGGTTGCTACACAAAACACAATAAAGAAAGACACGTTTTGTCAGAACATTATCATGCTATACTTTCTAATCTTTTATTTTTTATAAAATATCTTCACAAGTTTACACAAATAAAAATTGCATTGTTACAAACAAATAAAATTGTATTACTCACTCTGCTTATCTTCCTAACTCGCCTCGCCACTGGCTTATTGATGGAAACCCTCGACATTTTTTTTTACACTAAAATGTGAATCACTTTAAACGGGAACCACATCAAAACATTGTTGTTCAAACGGACATTAACAGTAGACCATACAAATGGCACTGTCGAGCTGCGCCAGCCTAGGTCACCAAATATCGAACACAGTTTGAAATTCGAATAGATATATTTCGACAATACTCCGGATAGTTTCGAAAGAATCCCGTACTAACTTATGTGACGTCAGCGTTCTCATCGCACAGTTGTGACGTTTTTTCACAAGAAAATAAATAAGATTGCGGTTTTTATTTTATAGTACACTTAAGTTTTGTTAAGAATAAATTAATTTCTACGCGCAGCGGCACCGTTCGGACGCTTGTGCAGGGAATTATTTATGTAACGCGGAACACTGAAATCAGAATACAGGCGCACTTCTATAGGAGAATAATAAGTCACTTCTGTGATCTAGAAGAACTAGAGCGAGGAGACGCGGTAATTTTTTACTTTTTTTTTTTACTTTGCCTCCGTCTGCGGTGATGGCAAAAACTCAACTTACAAGAATCGTAAACCGCGTGCGACCGACCGAGGGAAGAGATTCAGCCCGGTGACGTCATAATCGTATTGGTAGGATGGAAATGGAAAGGAGGGGAAAAAAAGAGGAGGAAGGAGGGAGAGAGGAATAGGGGACAAAGGCTTCGCGAATAGCGACATGATTTTCTTATGTTTTTTGTTGTTGTTTTATTTGCGGTTCAAGCAAAAAGGGAACAAAGCTTTGCCTTAAAATAAAAAACAGCCCAGTGAGTTTGAAGTTTTCGATTGTTAAAAAGATTTGTTTGTATAGAGTTTGTTGACTTTATGGAAAAATTAGCATAATCATTGGCTTACAATTTTAATTAGCAAATATTTGTTTTTTTCAGACGTGTCTAGAGTGTGGAATAGGAGCATCTTACTACCCATTCGGGCTATAAACAACGAATGAACATGACGGTCCAAATATTTAAAGAAATTTCACACCAAAATGTATCAGTTTTGTGTGTGTGTGTGTGTGTGTGTGTGTCTGAGGCATGGGGATACAATCCCCCTTTTAGCACACCTCTAAAGAGTGTGGGAAACCATTTCGGAATAAAATATCTCAGTTCACCAGTCCTGAAAACGAACCCCAACCTTCCCATTCCCGGCAAAATAAACAAGACGAGCCTGACGTACCCCCCCCCCCCCCCCCCCC
>CABFWB010004342.1:51072-61157 GCA_902151455.1 Timema bartmani
GGCCCGTGATCATCTTTAGGTCAATAACGACTTATGTTCGACTCCTCAGCTACAGTGTTGGTGGAACCGGAGAGGAAGGGGGTAAGAGGGGGCATCGCTCCCCTTGAAATAATTTGCGCTCCCTGGAATAAATATGCCCCACTCTAATTGATCTGATTCCCTTTCTGATATTCTCGAGCGTGAAGTTGAAAGATGGCCTTGCAGTAAACTCTAAACATTATGTAATTTATCATACTAAATATTCATATTTTAATTTTAATTTTAATTTTCCCGCTTCAGTAGCTGCAAGGTCTAAGGTGCTAATCTCACAGTAGACTAGACTGACGATGACGAGGAGATAGGGGTTCGAATCTTGGTCGGGTGTACAGAGTTTTTTTTCCAAAAGGGTTTTACACTTTCCCTCCACGTAAATGCGGGTACACTTCCTACAAATATAATCTTCCTTAGCCAGAAACACAATTAGCATAATTAGTACATAAGAGTATAACCCGAACGGGTGGTAAGACGTGTTGTTAAAAAATATTCGATTTTATAAATTACTGTCATTAAATGTTGTCTTTATGAGAAAACTTCATATGAGAAGTATAAGTTTGTACATTATTATCAAAATACTTCATTCGGGAAGGGGGCGGGGGGAGGGATATTTGGTTTCCCTTGGTAAGATTCGTTGATTTTAGTTTTCAAGTTGATTGATCTTGAGTAACTGAAGAATTTATTTATTTATTATTAAAATCTCCAAAAACTAATAATTTGAAATAAACAAGGTGTGTTATCATGTTTTAGAATACAGTTTTTTTTTTCAATGTCCTGAACGGGTAGGATGGCATTTCAGTGGCGTCACTAAGGGGGTGCGGACCGCACCGTGTGACACAATCAGAGGGGTGTGACACCAAAGTGACTATCTATACAAATTTTGTTTAGTGAGGCAGAAATGTATTATTTAAAAAAACTCCCTGTTGTTAGTTGTAATACCACAACATTTTTTACTAAGCACAGCTTAGATGTACCTTAACAATATACCTACAAAGACAACTTTATTCTAATTTACTTTTTGAACCTTCTAATGCTCATGCGATCCGGTAAGCGTTGTCTTTATTACCCGATTACAATGACACTTCAAATTTAGTCCGTACACATTTTCATGATTTGACTAGTGGAACATTTTCATGCCTTGACTAGAGTGATAAGAGGATACAAGCCAGCTCTGTGGAGGAGATCCAAGTTCGAACCTCGGCACTGGTTTTCTACATACGATCTATCAGTCTTGGTGCTACCATCTCCTCTCAACACCTATCTTGATTCATTTCCTCTCATATTTACTTCTTAAATAGGCCTATACCAAGCCAAGTGTTGTTATTATTATTATTATTATTATTATTAGCACCGTACCTTACTACCTTTTCGGGTTATCCGCAAAGCCAATTGTTAAACTTAATAATTAAAAAAATTAAGTAATGCAATATTGATTCTTGGCGGGCAACGTGATGGATTCTGACCCAGGTGGTCGGGGTTCGACTCTCAAAACTAGGAATTATAAGGTTAAGGGACCTCCCCTTTTCCACAATGTGGTTTCCTATCCTATCTCTGGGCGAATGGCAATGCATTTCTTCAAGAGCTACCTTTTTTTAGCACCACGTCTTACTATCTGTTCAGGTTATACGCCTATGTACTAATTACACTAATGGGTTAGGGATTAGTAAAGGCTTAATTTAGAGGAAGTGCAACCATTTTTGCGTGGAGGGAGAGTGGAAAACAATTTGGGGAAAACCACCTTCAGTGCACCCAACTGGGATCGAACCCGTCTTTGGCAGTCTAGTCTAACACGAGATAATCGCGTTAGGCCACGCGGCCACCGAAGCGGCTTGTTTCCGTGAGTTTAAATAAGTTACTAATAGTTAATAAGTTTTGCCATAAAATAACATTTTTTAATCAAGTAGACCCTTTTCTTCCGGTCGCTTACCAATTATCTAAGTACTAAGCTTGTTTTACACAGTCACGCGCTATCGGCCATTGTTTAACCATGTTTTGTTTAGTGTCAAAGGTTGTGTTGTCATAGCGATTGCTTAAAGAAGGAAGAAGGAGCTATTGGTTTGATAGTGTATTGTTTCTGTCAATAAGACGCCGATAGGCACAACTTGTGTTGCACTGATCGCAAACAATGACTAACACAGACTCCACTTTTGGTTTTAAAAGGTCCCTATAGTCGCATTGCCAAGGAAACAACTTTTTAGAATGTACAGTCCAATTTAGATAGGTAGGGCACGGTGTTTTTCAAACTAGATTCCCCTATAGCTACCGCAGACTCAGTGAGGAAATTTTAGAATATTATTTATTTGTTTTTCACTCTAAAATAAAGCATCAGTGGTCTAATTATAAATTAGGATTTCCAATTTGTTCAAATCTGAATAAAGGACATTTGCCAAAGGCGCAGCCAGAACATGTGTTGTTTTTCGTTTAATTTAGAGTTGTAAAATTTAACTGTCGCTATCAAATGTTCATAAATTGGTGTGGAAAAAATTACGAAGATTCCAACATGTTTTTTTTTTCTGATGCAAGGGCTATTCCAGTCTAAAAGGTTTGGGAGCCTATGGTCCAAGGAGTCACTCTAGTGTTAGACTGGCCTGCTGAAGGCGGCTCCTGATCGGGGTTCGAATCTCAGTCGGATGTACTAAGGGTGTTTAAAAAAATAGTTTCCAACTCTTCTTCCACGAAAATGTGGATAGACTGACTACCTCTAAAATTCTTCCTGCCTCATTCCTACTCGATTATAGTAATTATCATACATGTGCATAGCCTGAACAGGTATTAAGGTAAGGTGATAAATATATATAATATACATTATATATATATACGTCAGGTCAATGGATCAGCATTTTGATAAATACCTTTGAATTAATACGAAGAGTTTATTTGTAAGAACCTTATTTGACAGCTAGAAAAGCTACTAGGTCTACTTGCCCGTATTTATACGTCACGTCTTCAATTGTAACTTTTGGCATATAGCCCGAACGGGTAGTAAGACGCAGTGCTGAAAAAAACTGTCACTTTTGATGAATATTATAAATACCTATAAAATAACACTAATTATTTTGTAAAATATGATCAATGTCGAACATAAAAAGAACGTTTATGTTTTCTAACAGGCTCTTTTTATGAAAATTGTACTGTATAAAATTCCAGTGCTTGGACGGCTCCACGTGACGAAGGCTGTTCACGTCCTACGATTCCATTTGCCTGACACACATTTCAACAACAGTAGTCTTCCAAGCCAATTATCTTCCATTCCATTTCTGACCGCCTCTCATTGCAGCTACAAACAACAATTTGTATGCACTTCAAGAAACGCGGCTTCAAACAATCGATGTTATTGAAGTACCTGTGCTGATGGTCAGACGGTCTAAGGGCACGTTCAGACTTAGCAGCACCTTTTTTTGTGTATGTGACTGGCACCATCGGTGAAATTGGCTGTTTGTGAGATCCACAATTTATCTCCAGTATGTATAAAAAAATTATAAAATAAAAATCATAATAAAAAAATTAATAAACATATATAAATTATAAAATCAAATCAAAACTATAAATTCTAATATGAATAAAATTACCGGTAAATGTTTATGTTTAAAATAAAATAAAAATATACCACAAACAATTATATAAACAGAGTAAATTAATCACAAATTTACCAAAATTATGCGTATAACCTGAACGGGTAGTAATACGTGGAACTAAAAACAATAAAATACTATCATTAGTTTTATTATTAAAAAATGCTTGATTTTGTACATAAAAAGTAGGTTATATACTTTTAAAAATCACAGAGAAAAAGATTAGGCCTAATATTAAAAGTATCCTCAGAAGTGCTGCTGGATGGCCTCGTCTGAAGGTGTCCTAAGACAGACGTGTCAAATTAGTTCTATCATAAGGGTCATATTGAACAATAAAAATAATTATTTTTAATTAATTGTTAGAGGTTTTAAATCATCAGATTTTTAAGGTATCAGCATTTTTAAGAGATGAATTGAATTTTGTGATCTAAATAGTATTAATATTACTCTCAAATTGATTATTATTTGTGTATTAATATATAAGGGTCTTAGCTCCTGTAT
This sequence comes from Timema bartmani, assembly GCA_902151455.1. Lineage (NCBI taxonomy): Eukaryota > Metazoa > Arthropoda > Insecta > Phasmatodea > Timematidae > Timema > Timema bartmani. The sequence goes on from CABFWB010004342.1 coordinate 55,179, forward strand.
AGGATCATTACTATAATTTATATTAATATTTTATAGGCTTGAAATTGGCCAGTGTAATTGAAGATGTTATAATTTATTATTTAAAAAATTTCTTTAGCTTAAATTTTATCCATATTTTTTTAAATATCCAACATCAACTGTCAATTTTTTTTTTAATTCAATACTGTCACCATTAAAAAAACCCTACTATTACAAAAAAAAGTTAAGGTCATATAAAAAACATGCTATGCTTGCTTTACTCTTAATTTTTTTCCTCCAAAAATGTGAACCTTTATGTAGGCTTTAAATCTTCTCGTGTTGATATTGCTTTCATAATTAATGATTAATGCTTGTTCATAAGCAATGGTCTCTCAAGTGTTTGTTCCATTTCACAAAAGAAAACCACTGTTCACACACTTAATGTGCTGTAAAACATTGAACGTATTTGGTGTTGGAAGTTGACAAATTTCGGGGAATAGATCTCTGGTAAGTAAAGAGTAACAATTTGGCACCCCCACCTTCAGGGCCACCCTTTGGGGTGTGCAAACGGTGTGGCCTCACAGGACCCCGCTATTTGGAGGGCCCCACGCTTGCTTAGGTGACAAGGGAAAAACAAATTGGGGTGGGACATTTTTGCTTGCGGGCTCTTATAGTAGACTCCCCTGTGTAGGCAAACCGCTAAACAGTCGTGTTCGCGTTTCGTTGGTTTTGCTTAACCTAAAACGTTTATTGTTCTGGCTCCGCAGTTGTTCTCTAAATTAAAATATCAGTTTATTTAATACAATTTCAAACATATTGCTTTGCATCCAATTATGGCGTTTTGCAGATTTTTTAAAAATATAATAAAAGTTTGGGAGGTCAAGTTAAACCTAGCCTCCCCAATCTATAGTTTGGTATTTTTTTACATCCCAAAGTAAATATTTTGTTTTGTACCATGTTTTACTCAAATATGGAGTTTAGTACTTTAATAGTTTTGCAAGGAAATAATAATAATAATATAAACAAATTTTGGGAGCCCAAGTTGAGCGTACCTCTCACCCTACTCTATAAGTTTGGTTTTTCTCATGCAAACATGAATATATTGTTTTGCACCATCATGTACAGTTTTGAACTCAAGTATGACGTTTTGCATCTTATTAGTTTGAGATAAAAATATTTAATATGATACACATTTTGGGTCAAAATTAAGTGTGGTATTTTTTCTTATGTCAATATAAATTTTATATTTTGAATAATCAAGCACCCAAATTTGGCATTTTTGATAATATTATTTTCATCATAAATAATTATAATGCCAAAGATTAAGCATGAACTTTAAAAAGTTGAAATTAATATTATTTTTAATGTTTTATTTTGAACGGTCTTTCGCGCCAGTATTCTACTTTAATAGTGTTTTAAGGGGGGTGCGGGGGGGAGGATACATTGAGAGAAAGGAAAAGGTCAAATACAACCAAAGAATGATTTTCTTTTTATTTTGATTAAATAAACTAGGTATTAGTTTTACCCCAAGTTCTATTATATTATGACTTTTTCACCTTTATTGCTTTGATAAGGAGAAAAGTTAATAGGAAATTATGTTTGGGGGGCCAATAAAATTGTAGTTCCCTCCTTTTCACACACACAAAGGGCGTACTGTTCTAGGGTTAAATTGCAAAACGCAATACTTTGGTGTAAATTAGTAGGGTGAAAGAAGGTACAAAAAATACATTTATTTTGTAGTAGCAAAAATTTCATTGGTTTAACCTCTTTAACAGATTTGCAAGGTGAAAACTACTAAAAAAGGTAGAAGATAAAAGCATAGGCAAAAAACAGTAAATTTATTTTTTCTATTTTATATATATAATATTGTAAAAAATATTTTGGGAGCTTTGCATGGCTGTTGAAGGTGTTCATCTTTTGTTGACCCGAATTTCATATTTATAGCTCATCCGGAATTAAATTTGGGTCAATAAAAGATTAACTTCAACAGGCGTGTACAGTTCCCAAACAATTTTTTTATATGTATGTACAGTGTAATTTAAGATAAGAGAGCACCCGGAGAACAAATGGTTTCTCTCTCTATCAATGTAATATGAATAATCTTCATTTATTCAAAACATTTTTAAAGAAGGGGTGTTCAAAAGGAGGGTTGAAGCCCCCAATAACTCCACCCTCAATATGGTATTAAATTAAAATAATATTTGGGGAGTCAATTAAATATTTCCCAATCTTTCCCCCAAATATTTTCATGGAGTTGCCGCCGCCTGTTGGCGCATATAGTGCCAACTTTCGTGGATATAGGGTGTCGTGTGGTCAGCAAAACGACCTCTCCAGCCGTTAATCTCATTTTTCTAGACCGGAACCGCCACTTTTTCGTTCATGTAGCTCCTCATCCGTCCTCATGAGGCTGAGTTTGACCCCAGTTCCCCACCTACTGACGCACAGAAAATCTGGAAGTGCTGGAGATCGAACCCGGGACCTCTGGCTCTGTGGCTGGGAGTTCTGACCACTAGACCACAAAGGTGGTCTGTTGAGAACCACCGCTTTCTAAATAAGGTAAACATTCTGTGGTAATCTATCTTAGTCAAGGGCATGTCATTGAACGACAGGCCAGATAGCCGTTGCTAAGGGCAGTTGCTACGGATAGGAAGGAATAGAAGGTTAGTCGCTCACCTTCCAGACAGGGGTGTTTCACCCATAATGTCCACTCGGATTGCATCGTGAGAAAATACAAAAATCTTACATATATATATTACTTTTTTTTGTAATTTTACTTAAGGTATTTAACTTGTACTTTCTGAACCGACTGATTATATCTTTTTTCTAGCACCGAGTCTTACTACCCGTTCGGGTTATACGCTGACTGATTATATCTTATCACACGTCTTATAAACTAACTTAAATATAAAACACACACAACACTCATCCCCCAAACGTTAATTAATCACAGTAAAAGGGGAAACCCATATTTTCCTAATAAATTTGTTCGCCCATGCCAGGGAATCGAATCCAGTACCTTTAGCTCAATAGACAGACACGCTACCACCTGAAATGAGGTGTCGGACTCGGCCACCGAAGCGGGCTAGCAAAATTGTTGTTTTAAGTTGGTCAATGTTTTATTACGGCTTAATCTAGGGAGGAGCGGGCAAGGGGGACTTGGGTGTAGGTATATACAGTAGAGCGTCGATAATTCGGACTAATTGTGGATCGACCCAGTCCGGATTATCGATCTGTCCAGATTTTCGAAAATACGTACCTATACCAAAAATTTAAAAATAAGCGCAGACGAGATATTCACAAAAACACAGTGTTATAAAGGTAGAAACATTTTAGCTTTATTTAAACAACGAACTTCCACATTGTTTTTATTGTGCTAAATATCACAAATTCTAAAAGAATATAATAAGGCAAAAATCTAACAACTAAAAAAAAGTCTAAACATTTTTTGGACAAGGTTTGAGGTGCTTTTTTTGGTGGCCATGTGGTTATTTTTATGAATAAAATTTTCTTAGTGATCCGGACTATCGACTCTAGTTGCACCGGATCTAACATCGAGAAAGCATGAGAAAAGCCACTGTCAGTACATCCAGCCGAGAATCAAACCTCGAACTCTCCAATATCAACAATTTATTCTATTACCATAGACACGTTTCCTTATCGATGTAACTTGCTCCTCCAAATTGAAGTTGACATTGGCAAGGATGCAGGCAGTTTTTGTTGGGCGATTACATCGAACTTTTCTAATGGAAGCCACAATAATATTTTGGTATATATTTTTTAAAGTGTTGCCACGTGTCCACTTGAAGTAAATTCTAAGGCGAAGTTGTATGGTTTGTGTTGTGATAAAATAAACATTAACATGTATTGTAAACATCTGTGAGTTGATATTATGTTGTTCCTCTCAATAATAAACGAAGCAGGAGCCGGCCCAATACTAGGTTACATTATGTGAGGCAGCTGCAATATTACTACAGGCCTCAGAAGTTCATAAACCTCTGAATTACGTCACCTCTTGGTATTATTTATAGATTTCACGTTCGGGTTATACACTTACGTACTAATTACGTTAGTTGTTTTAGGGGTTGAAAGGCTATATTTAGAGGAAGTATACCCGCATTTACGTGGAAGGAGAGTGGAACACATCTAGGAAAACTCACCCTCAGTACACGCGACCAGGATTCAAACCATTACTTCCCCGTTATCGGCAGTTTAGTCTATTGTGAGAGTAATGCCTTAGACCATGCGGCCGATGACGCGTGTAATATAGATAATACATTAAAAAGAATGTAGAGAGAAAACAATTGCGTGGGGCACTCAAATGCTCTAGGTTTATACCTCTCTGACATGCCTAAAATTCTACAAAAAATTAACTATCGTAAAAGTACTGTGTTGTGTATGAAGGCTAATAATAATAAATTTGATAAAATGAAGTCATTGGAAGCCAGACGTTGGTATGTGGGGGACGCAATTTAAGGTTGGTATTTTTGCAGTTTTTATAGCAAAACATCATTTTCGCAACAACAAAAAAACTTAAGTAGAAACAAATAGTTTAATTTTCTTCACATGGTGATATCAACATGTTAAATATCTGTCGTTAGCATTGCGGCTTTAGATGAAAAATCTTTTTAAATGAAGAGGAAAAGCTGTCATTAAATTCAAGGACACCCTCGACAGATATTCAACAACTGTTGATATCACCATGTGAAGAAAATTAAACTTTATTTCAACCAAAGCAATATTTTATCTATTTTAAACAAAAAAACAGTTTTGATATAAAAACTGCAAAAAACACTTGATTTTCCTCGCGTCGCGTCTACCCCACCACACCTTAACCCCTCGGCCACCACTAGACGCGATCTTAATTTTCTTTCCTCAGAGTCACGATGAACGAATCTACCAAAAATTACGAATTTAGAACACATTTCATTCCTTGTTTGTTTTGAACTAATTGTTCGAGAACCAGTGATCGTAAGAAAATAAAATACACTTTTTTCGAGACCACTTGAGGACGTCTCGTCCCCTCATGTGAAAGCACTGTTTGTAAACTTCTTCTATGTACAGTAAAATTTGAATAAGGATTTACATTTAATACAATACAATTTTTTTTCGTACAACACAATGTTTAACTATATTATTAGTGTTTAGTGTTATTTTACAGCTATTTTTATTTTCAAAAGTGACAGCTACAGATGACATGACGTATGAATAAGGGAAAGTACATTTAGTAGCTTTTATTGCTATCAGATATTGCCTTTCATATGAATTTTTGACTGTAATTATGTCAACTTGAGCCAAAGTCTCTTAGTAGGGTTGTGTAGTGGAGAACTGAGACGTTAGTAGATAGTGGGGCGTTTCAGGGCAATTTGACCTTTGACCTTTGATCCCGATCTGTGTGATGTAATCATTACGTGTTATGTCGCAACACTCTCCCCTGGGTTTTCCCTGGTGACTCATACCTGGTGCCAGTATATTTCCGTCAGGGCTACTGACCTGAATTTCCCCTCCATTTCCCCTCTGGTTATTTCCATGACGACATGGGGTTAGCGACATGTTGTCCTCCTTCAATGTCGCAAAGGTTTATTTCTGGTCTTATATGTGGCAATGGGTTTTCCCCGATGACAGGCACCAGTTTGGCGGCTCGACAAGCCAAGTCGTCCCGATATGTGTGAGGTCGCAACACTCTCCCCCCCTAGGTTTTCCCTGTTGACTCATACCTGGTGCCAGTTTGGCAGCTTGACAAGACAAGTAGAGACAGGAATATATCGTGACCTTGAAACCGTGAACCAATACATGAGGTAATTGACCTTGGCAACCCTCCACTGATGACTTATAACTGGAGCCAGTTTGGGGGATCTACAAGACAAGTCGAGACAGGAATAGATTGTGACCTTGAGACCGTGAGCTAGTACATGAGATCATTGACCCTGTTAATGCTTGGTGCCAGTTTGCCGGCTCGACAAGTCAAGACTCGTATATGGTTACCCAACGTGTAAGGGACAAACATATTTTTCGTGAATAAAA
>CABFWB010004343.1:5144-26088 GCA_902151455.1 Timema bartmani
GGGGGGGAGTTTTAGATCTTTGTGGTAAAAACGGTGAAAAACATATGCAACCAATATAATTTATTTAAGAGAGATATTTAAAGATGACAGAACTATCTTGGTAACATGATGTTTCATGTGGTGTTGTTTAAGAAGTGTCCCTGATTATTGTTCCCAGAGTGTACGATGGTATAATTACCAGGGGTGTGACAAGTCCACTTTTATGATTCAAAGAAAAGCCAAATCTAATATATATGAAATACATTCAGAATTACATCAATATATATATATAAAGTTTTATGTTGAAAAGAATATTTGTTTGGCAGCATTTATATAACTTTAGACCAGAAATTGGCAGTTAGTCGATCGCAATTGACCATCAATCTCTCAGATTATTTACCGTTGGTTGCGTAAGAAAACTACATCGGGTGGATACAAAACTTTTACTATAAAATTCCCAGAAACTTCTTTTTTGTGTTTTCTCTTTGCAGAAAAACATTTTTTTTTGTTACATTGATTACTTATTTTCAAAAACAATCCTAACGGCTGCTAAATATCAACATTTTTATAAGTTATTTTTCCAGTATTTTAATTAACATTTTAATTTTTATTTGTGTCCCTGTTTAAATGTATCGTAAAGGAAACACTGTTTTCCCTCTCATGTTAAGACTGATGTATCTAGACAATACATTTTGTTAACATCACAAACAAAATCTCTCACTTTTGATTAAATGTTTTGACATTTCCCCATTTTCCCTGTTTGTAGCCTACATGTACACACCTTCATTAAAAGTAGAGCTGGGGAGTTTTTTAAACTTATAAATATATTAAGTACTTTCAAATAATCTTTGGGCGTGACCAAAATAACTATAAGGTTATAATCGGTAATGTTACTATATTAAATAGTGTAATATGAAACTATACATTTTATTTATTCTATTTTTTTTTTTTAAAAGTGCGGGGATATTATTTGTGAAAGGTGAATATATAAAAAAAAGAGGCTAATATTATATTAGAAAATTCCCCAGATCTTTACAGAAGAAACTCCCATTTTTTTCAGATGTTTAAATTAAAGTATAGAGGAATGAAATTTTATTTTTTCATCAAATTGTTCAGTGATAAGTCGTGCCATTTGTGTTTAGAATGGGGCAATTTAAAGTTTGTTGAGCAAATAGAAATATTCAAAACTCTATATTCGAGGGAGAGTGGGCTCAGCGTATTGAGGATACGACTTATGTTCGAATAAGAAACGTAGTTCTCTTCAGTTAGAATTTTCAATAGTGAAAAAACCTATTATTTTAAGTTTAAGGTAAAATGCACTGAATTTTAATATTAAAGTTTTTTTGTCGTGTTTTACGCATTTTTCCCAGACACAAAAAATTCTCAGTATTTTTTTCGGTTCTCCAGGGACATGGCCCCTGCCAAAAAAATTGGTTGAGTTTGACAAAATAATAGAGATGTGCGAAGCTTTGAAAACTGTGACTTCGCTTCGAATATTCATTAACTTCGACTTTGATTTGAGAGTAAAATTCCAAATTCGACAATTACAAAGCTTTGTTCAAAAACAATATTCAAAGTCAAAACACATTGGTTTATTTTATTTTTTTAATTTTCTGCTGTTATTTCCATCATAAATTAGTGTTAACTTAAAACAATATAAAATAATTAAATTACAATTTTTGTGAGACTAACCTAATTTATCATTTTAAGAAGAGATATTATATTAACTATGGTTGAAATAGAGCATTCTGTAAAACTTATATTTAATACCTAAATTTACGTAGTTATGAAAAGTATAATATTTTTTATCTATCATTAAACTCTTTTATATGTCTGCAAGGAAAACTTCTTTTCACTTTATGAGATAATTGTATTATATTTGGAAGAAGTTACAGGAAAAGTGGATAGAAATTAGAAACATATAAAAGGAACGAATACAATATCACTTTTACAGTGAAAAGAACACAGTTCACATTTTACATTGCTACCATTAGACTTAGACAAAGAGGTAAAAACTGCCTCTTGAAAAAACTGATCATTACCGACCAATATCCCAACCCAGGTTTCATTCTATCGGAGTTCATTAGGGGAAGTGTGAAACACTCAATGCAACTTCCTAAAAGAGAAAACCCAAAAAACAAAAAGAAGGAAAGGGAAATTTGTAAAGAATGATAGGACACTTAGATAGGAATATAAAAAAAGGAATAACATAAAAGGACAGTCACAGAAAATGGACATTGGTTGCGAATATATAATACATCTCTATAAGGAAAACCCTATTTTTGCTTTATGAGGTAATTGTATTATATTGTTATGACTGGTCGCCAGTTTATGCGAATGCTCACATTTAAATAACACAAGAGATTTTATCCATTCTATAACTCACTAATTTAGTTACATGAAACATAACATATATGATTATTTACAAAATATGATAGTTGGGGTAAACTACCCTAACTCTACAATATTCTCGGACCATCCAGAGTTCTTAGGTTTAACAACATCCTCTGATGAAGTACTGGACACACCTGTCCTTCTAGTCAGTCAGCTTGTCCCTGGATGAACTCCGGGTCATAAACAGCCACTCATCCCTGATTGGAATTTACATGCTCAGTACAGAAGCCATTGTCTAAAGACTAGGAATTTAATCGCAAGCTAGGCGGCCATCCTAAGTTGCAACGATTCCTAGTTTCAACTATGCACTTCTGTAGCTGCAAATTATTAATTTTGAGTGTACACTGTCATACATGTTGTTGGCTCCTAACAATATTATAATACACAAATATATTACAATTACAAATATATAGAATGAAAGCTTGGTCAGGGGGTTGGGTGGTAACAATCGATTTTCTTCAAGAGGAAGCCATTATCTCTTTGTCCACTTACAGCAATGTAAAGTGTGAACTGTGTTCTTCTTTTTACTGTAAAAACCATAACTATATAGTTAGTTCCTTTTATATGTTTCCATCCACCTTTCCTGTACCTTATTTCCAAACATTGTTTAAACATTTTTTTTTAAATNTTTACTCAAGTAAAAAAAAAAACAATCTTTTGACTTAACCTTCGACTTTTCTTTGCATGTGAAAAAGGTTACCACATACTCCTAAAAAAATATGTTACTTTAGATATTAAAAAGTTAAGTTAATATTTTATTAGCATTCAGCTGTCACTATTTCTTAGCATATTTTATTTACAATTTACAAGCACTTAAAAAAATTGAGCAACATGTATTTTTAATTTCATTATATGATAAATAGAACAATTTTATTCAAAAATAAATGAGAGATTTTACTACATTACAGGTTTGTGGAAACCTGAAGCATGACAGTTACTTTAGCGCAAGGAACCTTTTTTTTGGGTTTGTTTAAAAAAGACACAAAGTTCCTGAAAAATATGTTCTTCTTCCCAATAAGCACACCAATTATAATACAGACGACATTTTGAAAACAAACTGTAATACAAATTGTCCATGGTTATGATTTTTTCTTTACAATTATTGTAATAGCAACTATTCTACTAACAAGTTAGCAATTTTAGGTTAGAAAAATATTTTTCAGACAATTATTTCTGTACCACGCTTTCAAAAACTCACAAAATAATATCTTTTTTACTAAACTTTTCTCACTATAATAACTAATCAATGAAATTCATGTAATACATAATTAACGTGGAGACAGAGTTTGGTCAGTACAATTCTTATGCGGGGTAAATTAAAATCTTTTGATTAATGTCCTCACTATTTAATCTGTTACAATCTCAACTACTCCAATATTTTGTGCGTAGCGTTATGCCTGTAGACTTTGCGTGCAGTTCTCACATAAAACCGACCCCCAAAATAATGTTAAAGTATTGCTCTGTGTTTGAAGGATTGACATTGCTTTGTTTAATAGTGGCTAAAATACGACGTCAGTAGGCTGCAATACAGCTAGGGTTGTCCCAAGATATCAAGAATTAATGTTTTAGCAGTTTGTTCGAGCTCAGCTCGAAAAATTCGAGTATATGAATATATGAGAATATATGATAATAAAAATGGCTGCCAGGCCTACGTAGATAGCTATGCTATGTAAGCGCCAAGGAATAGGTAAGTGTGGAGAAAGTTAGTGAGGATAGATTAAGAAGTTTGTTTTTTTTGAGCTAAATTCACAGTTTCTTGCATACTCCATAAGGGAATGGCATGATTAGGTATGTATGTACGAAATCAAGGTCCATATAGTGGCATTCAAATTTTTTTAAAAAGATTTTTATGAATCTTGAATCTCTCAAATACCATAGGATTCAAGCTTCCCAACTTTAATATTGATTCTTTCGATACTAGTGATAATTGATGGTATCAAGTTTTACATCCCTTATTTAAAACAATATATTTTGAATCCATCAGGCACTTTATTCAACAGAGGCGTCTTCTGAAGGAAGGGCCTGATGCGTCTCAAGAATTACTGTGATGTCTTTTGTTTTAAACCTGAATTTTCAGGCTTACATTTCTCTGGGAAATGTGTACTCCTTACCCTCCTATCCTTTCAATATTAATTAATTAATTTTGGTGGATATAATGATTGGATTTCTTTAAATAGAAGTTGTCTTTCGGTACTAAAACAAGGCAACTAAGAGACATTTTTTGGCTAAAAATGGAGAAAAAAAATAACTAACTCAAACCTAAGTGGTATAGTATTATATTTGTAAGAAGGTGGATCGAAATAAATTAAAGGAACAACAAAAACAATATGGTTTTACAATGAACAGGAGAACACAGTTCACACTTTACACTGCTGCCAATGGACAAAGAGGTAGTGGCTGCCTCTTCAGCAAAATCGATTACTACTACTCAGTCCCCTGATCTAGGTTTCATTATATTGGGACTGTGAAACGCGCAACGCAACTTCCTAAAAAAGGAAATTAAAAAAAACCACACGTTAGAAAAAGGAAAATTGTAAATAATGTGGTATAGAGTGATTTGGATTTAAAAATTAGAGCTAAATTTCAAATTCTTAATCAGTCGCCTTCGGTCACAGTGTGACTGTCATAATAGCCACAGCCCAACACATATTTTAATTCTTCTTTACCAATAATTGGTTGAAGGAAATATTTATTCTGGACTGGAAACTTGGATTTGTTATTGGGATATTAAGAAGAAAATTATAGTAGTGAGGTTGGTACTAATTTTCCTGGAAATTTCAGGCAAAGAACAGTGTTGTCTACTTTTAAATAAAAATGTGTAGTTTGGATTTTGTTAGTTTTCATTAAAATCAACATCATTGTCATTATTAATATATTAAAGGTCAAGTAATCAATTTAATTAATAATACATTCAAAACTGCTGCACTGAACTTAAAAATAATATGTTGATATTAATAATAATAATATTATGTTTGATAAAAGTTTGTAAAGACATGTCTCGTGATATTTCGGTGTCCCTATTAATAAGACAGTAACTACCATGTTTGATAAAGTCAGTCAATTTGTTGATTTGCTTTTTGGTGCTAAGTATGATAGGGGTGTACCAAGCACACTTTTTAAATTCGAAGCAAACTCGAATCAAATATATAGAATATTATAGAAGTTCGGATATTTTTTTGTTAAGATTTTTTACACTAGAAAAATATATTGTTGTTTATTAAACTTTATGTATTGGTACTTATTGTTACTAATATTTAATTTTTAATCTAATAAATCAAGTTATATTACAACTTACAATTCAATTACTTAGGATTTTTTTTTTTCAAATATTGTTTTATATTATTATATAAATGGCAATAATTGACCATAAATCGAGTATTTTAGCTGTCAATGTTTTATTGACGAAGCTTCGAAGCTTCACACATCCCTAATGTGTGAAAATAGCGAGGAATCACTGTACAGTGATGTAATGTGAGTAATAGGGAGGAAAGAAAAGAGAGGTCAGGACTTGAGAGAAAACAAACTTTTCTCTTCATTTCATCACACGTCCATCTTACGATCACTTTCTTTAGTTATACAAGATTTAACATTTTTGAATTTTTTTTTTTTTTGATGTTACGAAGGACAAAAAAAAATACAAGACAAAAAAAAAAATTTGGCAGATACATATTATACTAGAATTTTTCAAATATGAGGCTAAGAATTTTTACATGTGTGTGCATCATTCTGGTTTTCTTAACATAAAAAATGAATATTTACAAATTTTTAAAAAGGGTGTAAGGGTGTAACTTTTAAAGTGATAATATGATGTGTGATGAAATGGAGATAAAAGTTTATTTGTTCCTAACTATTCTTATTTACCTATGACTTAGTAGTTAGTACATCACTGTACAGTGATTACACAATGTTTTCATACACTTCAAAAACTATCAGGCAGTTAATATATTTAATGTTATGATAATTCACCCGGTTATATATTTATTTAATGCTCCATTTCCCACTTTCACCTTAAAAAAAAAACATTTAAAAATTGTATTCAACCAGGATAAGGTATAATAATTTTCCTCCAATCACCCACATTATTGTGTTTTTTTTAGTTCAAGTTAATTTCCTACATTATTATTACTATTAGTCACTATACAACAATGGTCTGGGAAACCAACAATGATATTTTAAAGCTTCTTTGAAGTGTGTACCAAATAATTATTTCATTCTAAAAATATTTTCTTTTAGAGCCATCCTATTTTCATTTGATATTCATTTCTAAAAAAAAATATTCTTTACACTACTATTTAACAGTCATATATTCAGTTTGAGTTCAGATAGAAATCACTAGGGAATTTAAGTTGTAGATAAATACTTGATTGGAGTACAAAAAAACACTTAAAAAAGGGGGGGAAATCCAAGGAATGAGATTTGAAAATAGAACGTACAAACCACTTTTAGATCACAGGTATTTTTCCTCAACTAGTAGGAATGTAATATTATAATACATTACAAGTTCATTGTTGAGTCAACAAATTATATTAATTAAATACATAATTCTACTCTAGAGGTATTTAAGTAGTAGCTAAAAAAAATCATCAAATACTATTTCATAAGAAAACAAATAAAGTGGCGTTACACAACATATAAATCTGTACAAATTATAATATCTTTCTATGTAATGTTACACATAGAAAAAAGACCCGGAGATTTAGAGTATTACAATCATTCTAAAAATAATTAAAGTATGGAAACACTTTATATTTACAGCATGCCACAGACGGCCAACAGCGAACAGTAATCAAAATATATACTAAGTTAATTTTGTGACACTATTGAATAGAAAAACGCTACAAAAAACAGACTGAAAGATGAAATATACATATTTTTATTACAGCTTCTGTTGCTACAAAAATGCAACTCTTGAGAGGGCAGTTAAAACACCTAAAACAAAGAAACAACATACAATTGCCATTAATTACAATTATTTGTTTAGCTCAACTAAAGTCGAGTGTAGGTTAAGTGCCAGCTAAAAAACAAACATTAGCTGAAAGTTACTAATTATGACCTATTCGGAAATCAATTATTTGCTTTGTAATATTATATTACCAATAAAAAGTGTTATCAAATCCTTCTAATAATACATCCAGCCAATGGTAGCAATAAAGAGCCTTATGCTGTGTCTGTATCACTTAACTGAACTCCCATCGCAGATGAGCTATAGAATTCATTAAATGAATAACACGGGTAAACATTCTCTCCCCCTCAACCAATTATTTTAGAAGAATATTAAAAAAAAACTAATTCAATTCTTTAATAAAATGAATTATTGCCCGATGGCTCGGAAATGTATAATAAGACAGTTTAGAATCACTGTACAATGATGTAAAGTAATTGATAATTATTGTTAGGAACAAACAAACTTCTCTCTACATTCCTTCTTACACTTTTCACATTTACAACTAACTTGTTCCCATTTTCACAATTACACACCATAAGAAGAGAGAAGTATGTTTGTTCCTAACTATACTTTCAGGTTGGCTTACTCCACTATCACTTACTTTACATCACTGGACAGTGTTTCTACACTGTCTTATAATTCAATTCTTTAACAGAGATTGAGATATATATATAACTCTTTACTCTGTTTACTCTGAAAAGTAGAAAGCTTACCTTGACTGATTACACTATGGCTTTATCTTCTTACCTTGACTGATTACACTATGGCTTTATCTTCTTACCTTGACTGATTACACTATGGCCCTATCTTCTTACCTTGACTGATTACACTATGGCTTTATCTTCTTACCTTGACTGATTACACTATGGCATTTATCTTCTTACCTTGACTGATTACACTATGGCTATCTTATAAGCTACACCATAGTAGAACTAAGCAAGGTATCAGTCTTACCTTGACTGATTACACTATGGTCCTATTTTATAAGCTACACCATAGTAGAACTAAGCAAGGTAGCAGTCTTACCTTGACTGATTACACTATGGCCCTATCTTATAAGCTACACCATAGTAGAACTAAGCAAGGTTAGCTTGATCCCTTACTGGGTAAACTATATTGTGTACATAATATTGAGAGGTGTGCAAATAATCGAAAACCTTGACTTAGCTCCGCATAAAAAAAAAAGAAAAAATATTGGCTTTAACAATTAGAAAGCTTTATCAATGAAAATATTTAACGCTAAGAACTACATTTATGCTATATTCTTGTCGTCTCATTCAGCTATGTAAATTATGATTAAGTGTTCACTTAACAAAAATCTTCAGTGATTGAATTATTAAATGTTTAATTGATTTATCTACTTGGGTCAAAATATGCTTTATAGTTTTGCATTAAAACATTTTGTAAAGGTTATTTAGTGTCTTAAGATAGATAAATATGTCCAATATATTATTTTATCACAACATAAATCTCTAAATAAAAATTTAAACTTTGATTTGACTTTGGGTATGTTTCAAATAATTGAATTCTACTTAGCTTAGAATAGAAAAAGTGGACTTCACACAACCATAGTTTAAATACACTTAAGATTCGTGACTATTCGGTCTAAAGTAGCATCATTCCGGGCTGTATAATAGAGAATCTGAATGTAAATAGTTGTCATTATAGGTTTGCCTACCAATGGTAAGAAAGGCCAAATAATTGTGATTCTAGTGTATTAATATTATTCATTACTACAGTATACCCACATATTTACACTAATAAGACAGTTGATTGTACTTGCCTGGGGTTGTCTAAACTAAAAAGAGTTAGCTTAGCGATTAACGGCATGTGCCTATGTGTTTCTAGTCGTTGTAGTCCATGGTCTTGATAAACTCGATGGCCGAGCAGAACTGGATCCACCAATACTGCTCCTCTCCCTCCAGACGGCTACCGTAGAAACTGTTGACGTATTGCACCGTTGACAACAGGGAGGGGGGATTTGCCTGTACACAATCGTACAGTTGTTTAACATGCTCGTTGTAAACAGAGATATTCATTTTGAGATCGTGAGAAATATTAGAGATTCGAAGATTTGAAATTGTAATATTAAAAATAAATTTGAATTTAGTTTTTTTTAAATATAGATTTCTAATACTGCTTATTAGTGGTTTAGGGCCAACATAATTATAGGACAAACTTAACATGATCCCAGGCCAGTAATTTATCATCTAAATGAATGTGTTGATGTTATAATGAATGCATTACAACAAAAATTGTACCATTTATTTTTTCTGGAGCAACCTAAGAACTAATGTGAAATATATAAAAATTTAAGAAATAAAAATCAGAGCTCCAATATGAGCCAACCTCTTTTTGGCTACCTCATTTTTTAAGATTTGGATCCAACATTCTTAAGTGATTTCAAGATTCAAATTAGAGGTTTGTATTAGAAAAAGTGAATTTTAATAATAAAGTAAAAAAGTTTGCCTACTATTTTGTTTTATCACCGATTCTTACTACCCATTCAGGTTTTACGCTTATGTTCTAATTATGCTAATAGTTTTAGGGATTAGGAAGGTTATATTTTGTGGATGTGTACCCGCAATTGCTTGGAGGGGAGTGGAAAACCACCCTCAGTACAATCGATCGAGATTCTAACCACAATCTCCACACGACTAGCGCGTTAGACAATTACGCCACCTAGGCGAGTTCCAAATATAACGTTAAGTTAAGTGTTAAATTATTGGTCTGGGGTCTAGTTGTTAAGTATGTCTTATAATTATGTTGGGGTTGAACCACCAATAAAAAATTCCAATTGAAAATTCAACATTTTCTTGAATCCTCGAATCACCTTAATGATTCAAAGAATCAATCCTTTATTTTAAAAGTTTCTAGATGCATGAAATTGACCTTGATAAGCACGTAGACAAGCACAGGTACAAAGTCGTCTGCGGCGGGTACTCCTCGTTCGCACGCCATGGCGAGAAGGTTCATGATGGTGGTGGCACAGCGGAAAACGCACTGCAGCTTGTCGCGAGGGGTTTTGTAAGCCGAGATGGCTGCAATCTCCGCCTGCGCTGACGGCCAGGGGCACTCATAGTGGAACATCTGACAAACATTACAACTTTTAAAATTCATACGATTTCGCAATGATATTAATTATTTATTAAAAATTGCCCAAATCCTATATTTCTTGAATTCGAATCTCGATTCCTTAAAAATCTATAATTTTAGTTTAAATGAAAATAATTAAAATTGAATTAAAAAAAGTTTCTATTATGTAATAAAAAACAAAGATAACATTTTTGTTTGTAAATTAATAAAAGTAATGAAAGATAAACTAATTAAGTGACATCGAGTGAAGTGAGTAAAATAGGAGAGAATGTGAGAAGCATCCAATCACAAAGGTTACATCATCTTCCTTTATTCTGGTTTATAAAATAAATTACATGCACCCGTGAGATGTAATAGATCATCTTAGCCATTAATTTTATTATTATTATTTATATAAATATTATAACAGCCCCATTTTATTTAGGAGTCCAGTAGCCAACCCTAACTACAACACTACCGCGGCACTGTAGGGACTAACATGGTTGGGATGGACCCCGAGCGGTAGGGGTTGGAATGGGTGGTTCGTGGGGAGTAAGACTCGAGTGTTAGTCCAATAATGTATATTTATTAATCAATTCAGATGACTAAACTACTACATAGGTAAACTGGTAGATCTCCTGTGACGAGGGAGAATGCACGATAACAGGACTCACAAAACTTCCTAGAAACCCGCGATTGACCCTCCAGTGGGGGAACCACCAGATCAAATTTTTTCCCTCCGTGTCTTAGTCAGTGGTTGCTAGATGACGACTCTCTTGCACCAATCATGGCTTTTCTTCAACTGGGGTGAAGCTCCGCCCTTACTTTTTAATCAACCAATCACTAAAGAAGGTGTTTATTACTATTACTTAAACTTGCTGATCAAGATGTCCAACAAGCCAGAAGGTCCATCGGTCGCACCGTGTTCGCTTGTCAAAAGGATGCAATCTATACGAGATATATGCTATGTTCAGCAGGATGGCAACCCAACACTCTTGACTTCCAAGTAAATGTACAAGCGTGGGTTAATTTCTTGCCAGAATAAACCTTAAAATAATTATGTTCTTATAATATATAGATTTCATTTCTACTTAAAAATATGTGAGAAATTCTGTTTTAAACATTATTTGCTCATTCAAAATGGAGTAATTATATCAGGATTTTTATTTTATTCTTCTCTCTCTCTCTTTTCTTTTAATAAAGGTAACAAAGGTGAAATATAAAAACATTGTGTTTCAATATGTGTGCGACTTTATCTACTCTAAAAGTCTGATGAAAGAAAGATGATGTCACAGTCTTACCTTGACAGATTACACTATGACCCTATCTTATAAGTTACACCATAGTGGAACTAAGCAAGGTAGCTGTCTCACCTTGACTGATTACACTATGACCCTATCTTATAAGCTGCACTATAGTGGAACCAAGCAAGGTAGCAGTCTTACCTTGACAGATTACACTATGACCCTATCTTATAAGTTACACCATAGTGGAACCAAAACAAGGTAGCAGTCTTACCTTGACTGATTACACTATGACCCTATCTTATAAGTTACACCATCACTATAGTAAGTTTGCTACATTTAAGGATAAATTAAGTATGTACATTTCTTATAAATTCTATCTTGCTCCTTCTTACCTGTGTAAATATATGGGTAGTATTTGAGCCAGGAAATAAGAGTTGACCAAACTAACGTACCTTTGGGACTCGAAGGTCGTTGTGGTCTGGGGTGATAACTTGCGACAGTTTCTTCATGTGTTCATGGAGGACCCTGACAGAGAGTAACACACATCAGGTAACAATACGGAGGGAACATACACAAACAGAGGAACATAATTGATAAAAAACGTACTCACAATGTTATAGCCGAGGATAAGACCAGAGTATGAGTAGGGAAAGTTTGGCTGAGGAAGGGGAGTGAGCAAGACTCCGACCGAGGACTCGGGAGTTGTAGGACGAGTGGAGGTCCACTTTTCAAGGTCAGGGATGATGTCGGACACCTTAGCAGACGTAAACAAAATAATTAGGGATCTCAAAAATAAATTTCTTGATACCCGTGTTTCATTTAGGCATCAAAAAGAACCTAGAATCATTCTTTAGACCACGAGTCACAATAATTTTTATCTTAAACATTGAAAGGAGGATGGAAGGGCAAGGCTTACACACTTACTAGAAAACTGTAGGCCTCAAAGTTAATTATTATAATTATTATTACCGCGTCTTACTACCCGTTCGGGTTATACGCACTTACGCTCATGTGTAATGGTAGGGTGATTGCGAGATGAAATGGAGGACCTACAGTTTAACGTGGGATCCGAACCACGGTGGAGGCCTGAGCATTCCTCACATTCACAAGTTGTGATTAAAACACGTCTTATCAGATGTGAAGGAAGGGTTTGGCAATAAGATAAATATGTGACGGGACCGAGGATTGAACCCCGGACCCCCAGCACAGAGGTCTGACGCCTTACCCCCTAGACCGCCAGGTCACCTTGCCTAAATATAAAAACACAACAAAACACATAATTATGAAATTCAGACGAGGACTGATGTACCCTGAAAATTACAAAATTATGTGTTTAGTTGTGAACTTTGAGACCTACATATTTCTGGTAAGTGTGTAGGCCTTGCTATTCTCTCCTCCTTTTAATGTTTAATTTAACACAGCCATTAGCGCTATTTTCCCTTTGAATAAATCCCATCTCAAATGGCAGTAGATTAAAGTAGTGACATTGAAATTCAGAGATTTGATATTTCACTGTGTACATTATTAGTAGGAATTGGCCCTGGAATCCTTTAGGATATTCGAGGATTGGAGATAATTTCAGATTCGAGACTCAAATACTTAAAAACTTTTTTTGCAATTTTTCAAGTGAAATTTGTTTTAGAGCTCTGATAAGGCTTATTGGTAGTTCAGAACCAATTATAATTATAGGATGAACTTAACAACTAGACCCCAGACCAGTAAATTAACACTTTAACTTAATTAATGGATTGTAAGAAAGAATGTTTAGACCTAGTTAATATTTGTATTTTCTATTATTAGATTATAATTTCTCTCATGTTGATGGTTTTTTCCAAAATCCGGATTCGAGATTCAAAGGTAAGATGGAGATGCGGATTCATAAAATAGTCGATTCGAACCAACTCTTAATTATTGGTTTACCTTTTCATCAAACTACCGAAAAATTGTCATGACCTTTGTGTTCCAATGTTTAGATCAAACATGATTGTTTTATTTTGATAGGTTTGTAATACATACACTTTTTAGTTTTTTTATAAGAGTGTTTAGACAGAATAAGTTTTAAAATTCCACGACTTTTCCAGGTTTTCCAGAGCCAATGTGTTTCTTCTACCCACCTTTCCTGTATCTTCTTCCAAGTATAACAAATAACTAAAAAATTTTATAGTAAAGGGAAGTGATAAAATTAAAGAAAAAGGAAAAATAAACTACTAAGAGTAAATTTGATGAAAAAAGCCCACCTAGGGAAAGAGGAAAAATGTGGGAAGAATCCAATGCACAAAAGGTGACATCTTCCTTTCTTCTATAGTAGAAGTAGTCACACACACATTCTAACACAAATAGAATAATATTTCGGCATTGTTGCCTTTATCAAACACAAAGAAAAGAGTACAAATAACACAAACACAGGATTACTCCATGAACAGAAGAAAGATGATGTCACCTTTGTGCTTTGGATTCTTCCCACATTTTTTCCTCTTTCCCTAGGTGGGCTTTCTTCAACAAATTTACTCTTAGCAGTTTATTTTTCCTTTTTCCTTTGGTTTTATCAATTTCCTTTAATATAAAATTATTTAGCCATTGGGTCACCTCATTTTTATACAAATAACTCAAAAAGATATTAAAGAGTTATAATGAACTTTGATTTAATGTTTTGGTAGCCATTTTAATGTGCCAATTAAGAACTTGTGAAAAACATGTCTCGGCAAAATTTAAATGTGTCTAGCAATAGTACAAAGGACCATACTGTCTGTTATCGAGCTTAAAACTGGTGAGTCATCACTAGCTGGCTTCTCTCTCACGCCGCCGTTCAAAAGATCAGCAGAGATAATCGGCATCGGCCCAGACCCAGTTTTAATAGTCTGGGTGAGTAACACTATTTCCCCTGTGTTTATGGTAAATAAAGAGTCACTTACTGGTCCCTGGACATATCTCCGTCCCCGTTGGGGTAGAGTGCGTGCAGGTACACCCTGCTCACGACCGCTCTTTCCACGGCCGTGCGGGCTTGCTCCAGCTGCTGCTCGCTCGCCACTGTGACAAGGGACAACGCTTGTACACCTTTCTAGTTCACTTTAGATTGGCGTTAAAAATAAAATAATAATAATAATAATAATAATAATAATAATAATAATAATAATAATAATAATAATAATAATAATAATAATAATAATAATAATATTAAAAAAAAACAAAATTAGGGTTTGAAATGTATGCATTGTGAATTTAGACTCAAATTTTGAATTAAATTACATTTTATTTGTATTCATGTGTGCATGAGCGACATAACTCGTCCAGTTTGTGGAAAGATCAACCAGTACTACAGTACCTTTGTCCAGGGGACGCCTGAATGTACTAATAGTACAATATTTCAGTGGAGGCTCTTTACATGTCCCGATGAGATGAGGTGATGGTGATAGTGAGTATGAGGGCGATAGCGGGTATGAGGGTGATAGCGGGTATGAGGCTGTGGAACCAATAAAAACTATTAACCCAGCTTAAGCCTAGCTAACCAGACCTCGGTGACTGGATAACCCTCCTGTCTGGAAAAATACCCATGGTACCAGCTGGGAATTGAACCCTGGTTTCCTAGGTTGGTAGCCAAGCGCGCCTACCATTATACCAGGGGGTCGGTTATTACAATGAATCCGAATCTGGGATATATTTGTGTTGATATTTTAAATATGATTGAAATCTTGGGAAAAAATAAATAAAGAAATTAAGATACACAATTTCAAATGAAATACAAATAATCTCAAGAATGATTCATAATCATATTCAAAGCTCAGTAAGACATTGTTTATTATTCCCTTCACCTTGCCACGTGGGGTCCCGGTCCATCTCGACGGCGAGAGCCCTCAGGAAACTGTCGAGGAGGTCGTTCTTCTCGTCAGCCAACGTGAGTTGTTGGAACTCTGAGGTAAACTTGAGTAGAAGGCTCTCCCTTTTCTCCAGGAACAAAGTGACACAGACAGCGACCAGAAACCTGCTACACACTTGCCTGTCACACTTGACGCGCTCCGTCAATCTGGAAACATGTCAACGTGATACTAAAAATGGGAATCAAATGTATGTCACACTTGACGTGACCCGTCAATCTGGGAACACATCATCGTAGTCCAGTTTCCCGGGTGTGGTTTGTGAGTGTTCTCCATCTCATCCTATCTTTGTACAGCTCATCAAGGATAGTATCTAAATCTTGTCCTCGTTCTTGCACATATTTCTTCCCTCGCAATATCCCTCACATCGCATCCTTGTTATTACATTTCAGAGCATTGGCTTGCCTTACATTTTTTCCAGTAATGCGTCTCACTACCTGTTCAGGTTACACGCTTATGTACTAATTACACTTACACGTGGAGGGAGAGTGGAAAAACCACCCTCAGTAGACTCAACCAGGATTTGAACCTCAATCTCCCTGTCATTAGCAGTCTATTCTAACACAATGGTGATGCCTTAGACCATGTGGCCACCGAAGCAGGTTTTCTTCTATTATTTATTTGTTGTAGATGACCATACCACTTTAGTTGAGCTCTACTTATAATTTTTTTAAATAAGTAAGATAGATTTTTTTTTGAAAGCTTAAACTATAGATTCTTTGAAATATGGATGTTCCCTTGAGTTATTTAGAAAAGTCCTTGCCTGTAAATATTTTGAAAATTAAGATTCCTTTAATAGCTATTTGAAGTGGTCCCCGCTTTTATCTTTAATTTTTTAAAATAAATTCTGATGTTCCTAGAATCTATTTAGAATAGCCATTGTTAAAATTTATGAGCTACCAACCTCTTCAAATGAGCCAGATAGACGAGATATCGACCTCTCCAAATGAACCAGATATAAGAGCTACCGACCTCTCCAAATGAGCCAGATATAAGAGCTACCGACCTCTCCAAATGAGCCAGATATAAGAGCTACCAACCTCTCCAAATGAGCCAGATATAAGAGCTACCAACCTCTCCAAATGAGCCAGAGTAGAGAGAAGTCCTTGCCTGCACCGCACCAGGTAGGCGATGTAAGGCGATCTCTTCTGATAGTCCTCTTTCAGAGACCTGAACAATTTCCTGCAACTGAACAAGTGACAGATGTTACTTACACAGAGTACAAAGTGGTTTAATCAAGTACATGACACTTGCAACAAGACTTTTTATTTACATTTACATCAATTAGTTCGATGTTTTAGCTCAGTCGGTAGCGTGTCTGTCTACTGAGCTACGGGTCCCAGGTTTGATTCTTGGCATAGCCGAAAAATTTATCGTTGGTGAAATGTGGGTTTACCTTTACATAGCGATGAATTAATGGCCGGGGACTGGATGTTGTGCCTGTCCTAGTCTTAAGATAGATTATAAGGCATATGACTCTACGACAGGCCTAGCAAGCCAGTAGTGGAAAATATATGGCTTGAATAAAAAATAGAACACAGGCTGGAAATCGTAATGGATGTAAAGTAAATAAAAAATTTACATCCATTACGGTTTCCAGCCTGTGGTCCATTTTTTATTCAAGCCATATATTTTCCACTACCGGCTTGCTAGGCCTGTTGTAGCTTCATATGCCTTATAATCTATCTTAAGACTAGGACAGGCACAACATCCAGTCCCCGTCCATTAATTCATCACAGTGTAAGGGTAAACTCACATTTCCCCAACGATAAATTTTTCGACCATGCCGGGAATCGAACTTGGTACCCTTGGCACAACGGACATACACGCTACCGACTGAGCTAAGGTGTCAGATTTAACGTAACTTCCTGAAGGAGGAAAACTAAAAAATACAAAAGAGGGAAAAAGTAAAGGGTAAAACATGATAGGACACTTATATAGGAACATCTAAATGGTATGAAAAAGATAAAGGATAAATACAGGTAATGCATCTCCTGGGAGTTAATATTTAAAACCTCAAATGACCTCACACACTTAATATAAAATATTCTACCCTGGGATTATTTATAAATTCTTTTTGTTTATATGTCCTTATGGATGCGGTAGGTGTGTAGTTTTTCCAGCCTAGCCAGCGCACAAGTGTGTCATCACCTGTCGTCGTCAAAGAGACGGATGCAGCGCAGGGTCTCGTGAAGATGAGCGATGAGAGATCTGTCCTGGAGGTTGATTGCCTCGGCCAACTGTAACTGGAGGAACGATACCAGCTCGTTCTCCCGCGCAGATCTCGAGTCTCTCTGTAACCACAAGGTTTCTGTTAACACGGAATTTTGTTCAGAGGAACTGTACCGCGTTTACCCAGTGGTCGGTATCATTCTCACCACCCTTGGTGTCTATGCAGACTAAGGTGTCAAGCTCACCAACTATGAGGAGGTCAGAGTTTGAATCCCAGACGTGTGTCTTGAGATCTGTTTTTCATTCTCTTAAAGAAGCTTGAGCTACCAATGATGAGGAGATCGGAGTTTGAATCCTGGTTGTGTGAATTGAGAGGAATTTTCATAAATAGTTTTCCGCCCTAACTCCATGCAAATGTGGGTACATTTCCTATAAATAGAACCTTCCACATCCCATCATAATAAATAAATAAATAATAATATAATAATACAATGGAGCGTCGTTAATCCGGATCGATCGGGACCGGGACCCATCCGGATTACTGAATTGTCCGGATTTTCAAATGTGCTTTCAATAACTGTATACATACGTAATGTATTGACTAGAGGATACATGACGTTCGGGAGTCTACTGTATTGCAAAATAGAGGCTGAAGGCTTCGAAAAATACAGTACACAAAATATCTTAATAAAGTATATTGAATAAGAACATGTACATTATATAATTTAGATTAGTAAATCTACAATACTTTTTAGAAAAAAAAAAAAATACAGTAATTAATGGAAACTTACTGGGTAAGGACTCTTAATTGTTTTTTGTACAAGACTTGACCTGCTCTCACCGCCGATCCGGATTTGCGACACTCCGGATTTTTGACGCTCTACTGTAATAATAATATAATAATAATAATAGTAGTAATAATAATAATAAAAGAAGCACACGGAGGTGATATCCTTGTCATGGCGAGTGCTTGTGAAAACCCCACAAATTCACGTTAGAAATTTCCCCTCATGCTCTTTTTTTATATTTCTGACCGATTCACTACTCACCATCCTGCCTACAGAGTTGACCCAGGGAACATGCTGTAAGTCCGCGGTGCTGAGAACCATTCGTAGCTTCCTCTTGGCGTCGGCAAAGGCGTACGAGGCCTCCACATTCGCGGGGTCGATGTTGAGCCTCTCGTCCGAAGGCTGCTTCACCTTCACCTGGCCGATGGAGCCCCCCTCTCCCGAGCTCAAGGTCTCCCCCCCGCCCACGACTGGCGGCTTCCGACGGTACTTGGCTAGGATGTCGTCCGACGTGTCTGGGAATAATAACACTATTACGTTTAGGAACACTTGTTTGCTATTGTTGATTTCAGTCGGGTGACTTGAACGGTCAAAAGGCTCCGGGGAGAACAATGCCCAGAGGAAAAGAAGATGTAACATTTGTGCAGTGGATTCTTCTCACATTTCTTCCTCTATATCTAGGTGGACTTAATTTACTCTTTTTTCACTTAATTAGTTTTATTTTTTCAATTCCCATGGTTGTATAGTCATATTTAAACATAGCATAAACATTTAGTAATTGGGACTCCTCATTGTCAAAAAACCCTTTACATAAAAAGTTATATATACAATCAGTTTACCCTGAACGGAAGAATGCTTACCTTACACAATTACACTGTGGCGTCCATCTTACACAATATGAACGTAGTGTAATCCTTAAAGACGAGACTGCTACCTTTCAGGATAAACTGAGTGTACATATTAGTTGGGGGTCAAATCCTCAAACACAAAAAGAACTGCGTACTTGTCCAGACTCACCGTTGACTAGGTGTGCCGGCCTGGTCTCCTCAGACATCCCTCTCCTCAATCTGGGTTGAGGGGTACTCCCTTCCCCATCCCCCCCTGAGAAGGGTGAATCATAACTATAGAAATACAAAACACTATGTTATTACCACTGTTCAGTCTTGGATGTAAATTTATTGTTTTATTTTAATGCGAAGGTAATTTGTTTTAAATTTCGAATTGCCACTCTTTTTACTACTTATCCAATGAGAGGCCTCCCTCTCTCTCGATTGGACAGGCGATTCAGAGTCTTAAGAAAGATGTCTCACAAGGATCTAACTTCTCATTTGATAAAGATACATTCTTCAGGTGAGTCTAGTTTCCATACAACCCATTTCTCGATTTCGCTGGCTACCAGATTTTCCAACCATCAAATAAGAATTTAGTCTCAATACTATATCCCCTTAGCTCAGTTGGTAGCGTGTCTGTCTACTGAACTAAGGCTCCGAGGTTCGATTCCCGGCATGACCGAAAAATTTATCATTGGTGAAATGTTGGTTTCTCCTCTACTACCTTCTCCCAAATAAAAATAAGTTGTTGATTACAAAACAAACCATCGAGTGTTTATGTCATCAATCCCACGGAGAGATTTCACTCTTCGGCTCTTAAAAGGGAGCTTGAAGTTACGGAAGAAACCCCGCTTGTGCTTCTGGTCATCGTCTAGCAGATCCTGAAAAAAATATTCCCACGCAGCTCAAAGCGCATATCGTAACATTTCTACTCTAAGGATGTCATGATTCCTGTTATGTTTATTAGGAATGTGAGAGCAGTCATTTTTCATTTTGAGTAATATAGAGTAATATTTGTACTAGAAATATTTCAAGTTAAATGTCTGGATTAGATCCATGCACAATCACAAACACAAATGTAATTTTTTTAATTAGGGGCATGCGAAGTCAATTTTTTCAATTCAGATATTTTTTATTGATTGTTTTATGCTTGAAAAAGTATTATATTCTGGCTATTTATATAACTTTATGTACTAAAATTACTCATAAAATGTTTTATTGCAAAAAAGTTTGTAATATTTCAATTCATTCTGAAAAATCAAGCTACTATCATAACTTATAAAACAATTGCTTAAGATTTTTCATAATGATATTGAATTTTAATGTATATAACGTCCCTCATTGGAAATAATAAAATTTAGATTGAGTATTGTAGCTGTAAATATTTTAATTCGTAAAGCTTTGTAACTGTACAAGGTTGAGATTTTTTTGAAACAAAGTTGAAGGTGATATTTGTTTCGTAGCCAAGTCGAAGTTTTCAAACTTTACACACCCCTATTAAGAATTAATATTTTAATTTTATAATCTCAAAAAATTTGGATTTTTAAATAATTTAATACCGTCGGACAAGTTAGATTTTTTTAAAGATGTTTAGGACTCGAAAATTCTCGATAAAGATGAAAAAAAAAAAAATCTTGATCTT
>CABFWB010004343.1:26176-61133 GCA_902151455.1 Timema bartmani
AAAGTAAAAAAAAAAAAAAAAAAAAAGCCTTCATCATGACATGTTTTGGTTGCATAAATTTGTTTTTCAATATCAAAATTTGATATTATAAATTCTAACACTGCAAAATTACATTATAAATGGTATATATTGAGGAGGCCCAGTGGCTAAATGATTCTATAATAATGGAAATTGATAAAAATAAAGAAAAAGGAAAAATAAACTAAAAGGTGTAAATTAAATGTAGAAAGCCCACCTAGGGAAAGAAGAAAAATGTGGGAAGAATCCAATGCAGAACTGTGACATCTTCTTTCCATAATATAAATAGTCAAACACAACTTGAGTAATATTTCAACAGTGTTGCTTTTATCAAACAAAAAGACAAGAGTCACTTCACACAAAAACCAAATTACTCCATCATGATTCAAGATGGGGGTGTTTGTGTAACGTGTATTCCCTATTCTGTTTTTGTGTGTTTACCTATATCTGTTATAGAAAACAGAAGAAAGGGAGAAAATGTCATCTTTGTACATTGGATTCTTCACGTATTTTTCCTCTTTTCCTAGGTGGGCTTTCTTTATTTAATTTACACGTATTTGTTTATTTTTGACTTTTTCTTCCAAAATTATAGAATTATTTAGCCACTGGGCCACCTCAATGTTAAACATTGTGTTTTATTAGTAAGAAAGTTCAGGAAAGGTGGATAGAAACACATTAAGAAGAACAAAAACAATAATGGCTTTTAGAATGAACAATGCAAAGAAGAACACAGTTCACACTTTACAGTGCTGCCACTGGACAAAGAGGTAATGATTGCCTCTTGAAGGAAATTGATCGTTACCAGCCAATCCCGTGACCTAGGTTTCATTCTATCGGAAATAATCAGGGGAGAGTGCGAAACACAACCTTTCCTGCACCTTCTTCTAAATATAATACAATTTACCTCATAGAGGGAAACAAGGTTTTCCACAGAGATATATTATATGATAATTTATTGCATTGTTCTCTACAATTGCTGCCAAATCATCGGCCAATGGTAGCATTGAATAGTCCAACTCAGAGATTACCCCCACCTTATCTCCCCTCTCCGCGGTCTTGTCGAAGCTGATACTCTTGGGAATGGCTCCCGTAGCAGAAGACTGGGAAACAATTTTAGCGACTGCCGGATCGTCCTCTGGTATCACAATATGGCCGTTGGGTATCAGAGCGCCAGCGGTCACAGGAAGGTCGCCTGATGGGGAAGAGATACAACCAGAATAAAATAGTTTTGGTGATAACTCTGTGTAAAATTTTAACTGTCAATATTTATGTTATTGAAGCTTTGTAATCGTGAATATGACTATTGTTTGTAGCGTTGGCTACCTTGTGCGGATATGAAAGTTGTCCCGATTATGACTAGTGTTTGTAACGTTGGCTACCTTGTGTGGACGTGTTCTTAGGGCGAGTGTCGGAGCTGCTGCCACTGCTACTGGTGGAGGCGAGACTAGCAGAACTCAGTCTCACCACTCCCGGGATAGCGTCCTGCATGTTGCCTTCCTAGGAGCATAGGGAAGAAACACAGTTTGAGGCGCTCCATTTCATTCAACACTCATTTCCTTAAGAATAGACTTATTGGACGATTAGGTTAATGTATCCCTACGCCGAACCAGTCTATATGTAGAGCTGCTGTCACTTTCCGCAGTCTAAACTTTCAAAGCCAATAATTTGTTTTTAAATTTTTTTTCTTTTAATCATTTTTTCTTATCTTAAAAAATTATGAAAATAACAGTTTGTATGTTTTTTTTTATACTAGCAGCATCTGTAGTTCACTTAAAAATGAATTAAAAACACGAACTTCTAAAAGATTTATTTCTGTTAATAAATAAAAATGGAGAACTGAACGAGATGAAAATAGTTAGTGACATCTATAGAGCCTGCATTCATGCTTTTGTGATTGAAAAAGTAAAAACTTTTTAACTTGAAACTTATCTGTATAAGGAAAACCTCTTTTCGCTTTATGAGATAATTGTATTATATTTGGAAGAAGGTATAGGAAAGGTGGATGGAAACATATAAAAGGGACAAACACAATATGGCTTTTACAATGAAAAGAAGAACACAGTTCACACTTTACATTTCTGCCATTGGACAAAGAGGTAATGGTTGCCTCTTAAAGAAATGAAACTTCGTCACCACCCAATCCCCCGACCTAGGTTTCATTCTATCGGAACTCATCAGGGAGGAGTGTGAACCGCACAACACAACTTCCTAAAAGAGAAAACCAAAAACAAAACACAAAAGGGAGAAAATGTAAAATTGTAAAGAATTATAGGACACACAGATAGGAACATGTAAAAGGTATAACATAAAGGACAAACACAGGAAAAGTTTCTATCCACCTTTCCTGTACCTTGCTCCAAATATAATATCTTGAAACTTAATATTTAATATTGGAATTTTCTTTATGGCAAAGGTTCTCAAACTTCTTAGTCACGTGGTCCCTCTGACTAAGGAACAGCTGATTCACGAACCCCTTGATGTACGATATAAATGATTAAAAAAAGGATCATAAATTTATAGTATATTATAAGGATTAGTCATAACATATTTTTTAATGTAAATATAATTACAATAAAAATGTAGGTATTATATTTACTATATTACATTTTTTGACATAATAATTCTTTTAAATAGATGTAAAAAGAATTACAATAAAAAATAATATATACTATGTATTATAGTTATACATTTATAATCACTGCTAATTTAGCTGCTTGTGTGACTTTAAAATATCAATGAAATCTGTAGCAATCTTTGTGACCATCTCCTGAAGTCTGATTCCACACTAAGACAAATGAGAGCACAAGGGGCGTGGCCCCATCCTTCTCGGCCTTACTTTCTTGCTGGGATTTAATACAGGAAGGCATCTCCATTGTGTTTCGTATATACCAGCTAATTACCCTTCAATACAAAATTTTATAGTTTCTAAACAATATAAAAAGGTATGTTACAAATTCCCTGGACAATCTCACGGACCCCCTGGACAAGCTTTGGGGACTTCAGGGGGTCTGCGAACCCCACTTTGAGAATCTCTGCTCTAAGGTATAGAAAAAAAAGTATTTATGTAATAATTTATGGTGGCTGTAAGAAGATAAAATTGTGAATATAATAATGTTTAATTTATTATTTAATGAAATACACTATTTCTTGCTACAACAACCATGAAACATAAGATAACAGTTTTATTAATATTTTTGTTCTATGGATTAGGCATGGAAAAGACAATAATGTGGTAGTCTTTAAGAAAAATTATTATAATCTTTATAGAACACTTTTGATTTAACTATATATATAGTGTAACAGACCACGGGTTGGGCTCCTTTTGTTACGAGCCGTTCGCAGCCCTAGTTTCTTATCTTATGCAAGGGTGTCGTCTGGGAAGCTCTGGTCTGTCGTCTTTGATCTATATCATACTGATCAGCATTGCTAGGATGTTACTTTAAGAAAAATAACTGTTCAGTTGTTGCAATTTATCTAAATAAATACCTATTGTTTGTTACACCATTTAACACTCAAACATGTTGATAATATACATTCTATAACGACAGTTCAAAACACGTCTGTTTCACATGATGATTCAGCGGGGAAGCCAAGCTCAAAACTCTGCCGTCTTTCAAGGCTTGGGTCTGTATTCCCCGTAGTTTTGTACTCTCAAACCCAGGTCGCTTCTTGATTTCTTTCCATCTACCAATGGGGTTATTCTATCTGAGCACAAAAACTAAAAATAGACATGGCTTAACTATGCACCTGCTCTTAAATATTGCGTAACACAACCCGGAAATAAACCATGCTTTGAACACATGCAGGTTCATTCTAATGGGGCACAGGGAGTACAGGAGAGGAAGCAAGGGTGAGATGGTATGGACATGTAATGAGGATGTTGGAGTACATGAGATAGTAGAGGAAGCAAGATTGAGATGGTATGGACATGTAATGAGGATGTTGGAGTACATGAGATAGTAGAGGAAGCAAGACTGAGATGGTATGGTCAGGATGCAAAGAGGATGGAAAAGAAAGGATCCCAAAGAGAATGAGGGAGATGAATTTTCGAGGGAAAAGACTGCAAGAGAGATCAAGAGAGATGGGAGGAACAGATAGCAGCATCAAGTGTGTGAGCGAGAGAAGAAGTATGGAAGAAAATAAAGAAGAATGGTGGAAGGAATGAGGAAGATGGAGCCATTTTACTAAACTGACTGATGGGAACAGTTGATGATGATGATGATGATGATGCAGCTGACAAAATACAAATTTCAACCTACTTCTATCTTCAAGTCAGTCTCCAGGTTCACGGGATTCGACCTCCCGGATATCCCGTGTATGGTCTCGCCGGTCCCGGGACGACTGAAGGCGTGATTGGCTGTCCCATGCACAGTCGAGGGCCTGTCTCCCCTGGTAGGCCCCGGTAGGTGCGACTCTGGCCTGCTGTCAGTGTAAGGTGAGCTGGCCCTGGTTGCGGACGAAGGCCCGTTGGGCATGACGGTGAGAGGGGTCGTAACCAAGGCACCTGACAGGGGCAAGGCGGACGTGATTAGCGATATAGGATCATCGGGAATAAATAAACAATCACAGTTTACATTAATGGAATGACATAATTATACACTTTCTCATACAACATACAAAAATATAAAATAATTAATTTACATTTGATGACAATGACTCATAAGCCTAGGACAAAAATGTTAAAACATATTTGCTAAATAAAATTTTTTTTATATTCAAAATTTGTTTCAATTATGTGAATATAACATTATGCCATTCGACTTCAGTTCGAATGGAAAAAAAGTGTACTTGGCAAACAATGAAAGGAATTGGAATGGGCAATCAAAAACTAAAGGTTAAATTTTAGAATCGGAATCGTAACATCTCTGACTTTAAAAAAAAATCGACAGCGGAGTCAGCATTACTTTCTCTTGTCAACTAACTTTCTCACAAAGACAAGTCTACCTGGCACTTGGACGATGCTGATACTACTCTGGCTGGCCCCGACCAACGCCGGCTTCAGATCGGGAGATTTGTCGATCTCGTCGATGACGTGGATGAGGCGAGTCTCCTCCGTGGCCACGCTCGCGATGACTGTAAGTGGGGAAACAGTACAGGCAACGATGGTCTAACTCACAACATTATTTATGTTCACCCTCTCAATGGCAATGGGTTATGAGCAGGTTTTACTTAACTAACACATAAGATGTTATTCCTCTCTAAGGGGAATGCCCCTTTTTGCTCTTTCAGGCAAGTTTTGTTAGACATGTGCTGCAATTTTTACTAACAGCTGTAGAAAAATAAGATTTTTTTTAAGCAACCATGTAGGCAGTAACAGTTCTTTTTTATCAAGGTCAATAACCTGATAGCAAAGAAAACCAGTCTTAGTGTGAGAATCTCCCGCCCAACAATAGCTTTTAAGGGGGTTTGTGTTCTTCACTTGTTTGGATCCCACAGGGCACGGCCAGAGAACATGGCGGGTATTGATACCAGGAGAGCAGTCGATTGGCCCATGTTTTATTATGAACACCAATGGGGGTGTTTATATATTTTGCCGGGAGAGGTATTTTCACATATCTTCCAGGGTTCTTTTACATGCCACAGTTGACATGGGACCAACAGGTTTATTTCCCCTCCGAAGGAAGTTGTGCTACAGATTTATATCACTCAAGAAAAGTTTGTTGACCTCGGCTGGGTTTGAACCCACGAAGATCAGGTCCCGAGGCGAGCACTTTACTCCAAGACCACCGATCTCGACTGTGTGTGTGCGTAGGAACAGTTGGAAACTACCAGAGAGATATTTTGTAGGGATGGGGCCATCAAATCTTTGAATATATTAGGATATCTATCTAAGGATATCTATCTAAGGATATCTATCTAAGAATATTAGGGATGTGCAAAGTCCACTTTTTTAAATAGAAGCTCAAATATGAAAGAGAGTCTTTAATTGGAAAAATGTATATTTTATGTTACATTACTTACATAATTTTACAACTTGGTACTAAAAATCATTTACAAAATGCTATACCGCAAACAGGATTGACATATTTTGTTCTAGCTTCTCAACTGATAAATTAAGTTATTTTCAAAATTTGTTAAATAAATGATTATAGATTTTTGTCATGTGAACATTAATTTGTGATTCAAGCGACAGCCCAAACTGACAAAAGTGGAACATAATTATGTGTTTTGGTTTTAAATGTTTTTTCTATTAGCGAAGTGTCAGAGTCGTCTAATTCTAAATTTTATTTTTCAAATCGAAGTCGGAAGTATTAAGAGCTTCACACACCCTAATTCAAGATTTAAGGATCCGAGAAAATATCGGATTTGAGATTTATCATAATTTTTTTTAAATTATTTAAAATGTTGAAATATAATTTGGTTTATAGCTTGAATAGTGTTTATTGGTGGCTCTTCCACAAGATATTTATAGGAAAAACTTAACAAGAAGATCCAATACTATTGATGTAACACCTACAATGAATGTACGAATGTTATAATGTATGCCTTATAACTAGAGATAGGGTAAAATAGCATTAATTTTCAGTTTTTTAGCATTAATTATTGGAAATTTAGCGTTTTGTGGCATAATTTAGCATTTTGTAGCAAAATAGGTAAAAATGTCTTTCGTCAATGTATTTAGGGCCTATACAAAGGATTTATGATAAAATTTATGTATGCAGGCACAGGATGCAAGTAAAACCCGAGCAGAAGCACACAGACGAGTGAAACTCAATGATTTTTTAATCACTTATTTCCGCTGAAAAACATCGTTTTATAGAAATTCTCAGCATTTTATTTAAATGCACCGCATTTTCAGGGAATTCGCGTCTATTTCGCTAAATAGAATAATTTAGCTATAATACGCTCAAAATCACATTTTTCGCGTTAATTCATGAAATAAAAATCGCTTTAAACACTTTCAAATGTCATGAAACGCAAAGAAAACTTATAAATACCCTATTTTCGACCCCCCCCTTTTTTTCCACGTTTTTCGCAAAAGCGAATTTACCCTATCTCTACCTATAACACAAAAAAGGTTCACATTTAGTTGCTATTTCTATTTTAGATATTTATTTAAGGAAAAAAGTAGACCTCAGTGGTCATGGGCTAAAGTGCTCGCCTTAGGACCTGATCTTTGTGGGTTCAAACCCAGCCGGGGCCGATGGATTTTTCTTGAGCGATAAAAATCTGTTGCACAACTTCCTTCGAAGGGAAAGTAAAACCGGCAGTCCCTTGTCGATTGTGTTATGTAAAGGACCCCTGGAAGGTATGTGAAAATACCTCTTTGGCAAAAATTGGTGGGCCCTTTCGCTATCGCTCATAGAAATTCTTATGTGCTGATAAACTCAGCCGGTTCAGAAAGTGCACATAAAATATCTCAAATAAATGAAAATGAAATGAAATCCTAAGCACAAACTTCCAACAACCATGAAACAGCTCCCCACTAGATGGACACTCACCTGCCTTGGGATACTCCACGGTCTGCTCGCGCCGGTGAATCATGTTGTTGGCGCTGCTGTCAACATATTCCACCGTGCGACGCCGGTAGTCGGCTCGACCTCCGCCTCTCCCGGTAACGTTCCAGAAAGGGTGGCTCACAACCTCCACTCTCGTGGGAGACTGCGGAATAAAGAGTGAGGCTCTTCCCACAGGGTCCTCCCTGATTGGCCGAAACCCGAGCCCGAGCGCCAGACCTAGTGCTAGAAGAGTTATAGGCTCTGTCATTATATAATACACTTACAGCTAGTACTAAAGATGTCAAACTCGATTCATCATCAATGATGTAGTCTCATATTGTGTTTTAGCAAGGTCGGTAGCATGTTTGTCTACTGAGCTAAGAGTCCCGGGTTCTACACCTAGCATGGCCGAAAAATGTATCATTGGTGAAATGTAAGTTTCCCCTTTCACTGGGATGAATTAACGTCCAGGGGCCGGATGTTGTGGCTGTTCTAGATTTAAGTTAGTTTATATGTCGTGTGTTGATTTAATCAGTGCATGTTAAATAGCTCAAATAAATAAATAAAATATATAAAAAAATAAGTGTCTGAAAATTTAAACAATGTGTAACTGTGAAAGTGAAAAGAAGTTGCAAGTGTGAAGAGTTTAGGAAGACATGAAGAGAGAAATTTGTTTGTTTCCATCTAGTCCTAACCTAACTCTCCTTTTAGGTTGGCTTCCTTCACTATCACATACTTTACATTATTGTACAGCGTTTCTAAACTGTCTTATTTTACGTTTCCAACCATTAGGGTCCAGCGGCAGTAGTATGGAAAATGAACTGTGAAACCGAGTGGCATAAAGAGGTAACTTACGTGTGTTGGACGGAGGGGTGTCTTCACCCCCCTCGGGCTCGCCTCGCCCCTCTGCCTCTATCTCGGATCGGGCCGTATCATCTGATCGAGCGACGCTGCCTGTATCGTCGGTGTCTACCTCTGTGAGACGCTCAGAGTCGGACGCCAGAACGTCCGTGCTCCATGCCTCCGACGCAGTTTCTGTCATGTCCAGCAACTGCGGGCAAACAATATGAAATAAAAAGGTTGAACATTTTAGAAAACATTCCAAGAGATTTGTGGTAGAGTTTACAACTAATCGGGACGTTGGTATGAAAAGTTTATTCTCACTCCTATTGTCTATATATTTATCATAACAAACACATCTTTCTATAATCCAAACAGTATGAATGACAGGATTGCCAATATATTATTACGTGTTCTGTCTTAGGACAGGTCTAGTTCTTATGTCAGTGAAGTAAGACCGCCAAAACGCCCTGTCCTTTAAAATGCATTCTTTGTAACATTCATACATTCAGATTCTGGTTAAGTTTTTCCTATAATTATAATTAGTCTGAGCCATCAATAAATGGTATTATAGCTCTAAAACAAATTGCAACTAAAAAAAAACTTGATGGGATTAGCTTGCAAATGAGTCATACCGACGTACTTTCCCGAAGATAGTGCCAACTTCTGTGGATATAGGGTGTCATATGGTCAGCACAACGAGCCTACCAGCCACTAATCTCAGTTTTCTAGACTGGAGTAGCTAGTTTTTTTATTCAAGTAGCTAATTATGTCCTCACGAGACCGAGTTGACTGCTTCACAGAAAATATCAAAGTGCCGGGGATCGAATCCGGACCTTTGTATCTGTAGTCAGGGACACTGACCACTCGACCACAGAGGTGTTCTTTTATTTATTTTTTTGGATTCCAAGTCCGATATGTTTTGAAATCCTCGAATCTCAAATATACTTCATAATCGGCGTACCGTACTGAATCTTTTAGTTAGTTCTTTCTTCTAATCAAAGAACTATAATTTAAAACTATCAGTTTAAAATGTTCTAAATTCACAAATATTGCGTATTGAGGCTCGGATACCTGCGTCGCCTCCGTCAGCTGCTGTATGGTGCTCTCCGTGATGCTGGGAGGATAGTTGCGCTCAGACTGCTCAATGGTCTCACTGTCGCTCGCGAGTACATCTGTACTCCATGTGTCACTCACCATGGAGACCGTCTCGTCGCCTGGGGACCAAGGACATGTGACGCGACTGAGGTTACTGACACTCGAGGTGGGGGGGTGGAGGGCACCAAGAGTCGCAGTCTATATTTTTACAGTTTTATAGAAAAAAAATATTTTTTTTTTAACAAAATAAATTAAATGCTTCAAAGAACCATTCTGCAAGTGATTCTACAAATTAAGGTCACCTTGTGATAAGAAATGTCTCGGTGAGTGACGTCAGAGAAGGCGAGGTGTAAGAGAGAAGGGGAGCAGGAAGACCACGAATGAAACTGATGAATGACCTCAAACAAGGAAACAAGATGAAGACACAGGATATAAGAAAGGAATATCATGATAGAACATACAGGAGGAGTATTTGGACAAGGCAACAGATGCGTTACCCGCCTCGGTGGCGTAGTTAGCTAACGCGCTAGTCATGTTGAGCTCGACTGCCGAGGACGGGGAGATCGAGGTTCGAATCTCGATCAGGTGAAATGGGGGAGGTTTTTACTAAATGGTTTCCCCCTCTCCCTCCACGCAAATGCGGATTCACTTTCACTAAATTCAACCTTCCCAATTCCTTATCCATTAGCGTGACTATTACTTAAGCGTAGAGCCCAAATGGATAGTAAGACGCGGTGCTAAATAATAAATGAATAATAAATAAACAGACCTGTCAAAAGAGAGAACACCTAATGATTAGGAATAGACCGATGCCAATAGCCGATACCATAATTCAGATCATTGGCCGATAGTGGTACAATCATTAACGGTGGGCTATGGATGATTGGCATTTGGTTCACCTGTTCTTACAACCGTCTGATCTCTGGTTAAAAGGCCCGCACATGTCAGGTACTGGTGACTCATTGTCGTTAAGCTCCTGACAGACAGTCGTCTCCTTTGTAATGTTGTTAGGAGGGAAATGGGTGGTGGCTGCTAGTGTTCTCTGAGAAAACTGTTAATCCCACACCTTAGCTCAGTTCGGTAGCGTGTCTGTCTACCGATCTAACGGGCCTAGATTCGATTCCCGGCACGGCCGAAAAATATATCATTGATGAAATGTGGGTTTACATTCACACATTGATAAATTAACAGGCGGGGGACTTGATGTTGTGCATTTCCTAGTGTTAAGTTTGATTAAAAAAGGCGTATCCAGCCGGTAGTTGGAAAATATATGGCTTGAATAAAAAAACTTACCCCGAGACACAGAGGGTGGAAATAGATGTGAAGTAAAGTCAACCGTTACTTGTTTCATAAATAGCGAGTGAACCTTCTGTGGTAGCATGGTCTAAGGCGCTACTCTCGCAGTAGACTAGACTGCCGATGACAGGGAGGTCGAGGTTTGAATATCGGTTGGGTGTATTGAGGGTGGTTTTTGCATAGTTGTTTTTTCACTCTCCTCACAAACAAATGCTGGTATACATCCTAGTGGTAAGTGGTAAAACAAAAGACAGGAGGGGGTTCAGGGGGTGGGTGTTGAGAATATAAAGGTCAGTGAGGGAGAGAGAATCTGACGAACCCGAGACTTGTTGACAATTTTCAACACATTCATCAAATACTCTGCCTTGAAATATGAGTGAAGTATTACCCTGGTTCCAAGATGACTCCTGGATGGCTCAGTGTTAAGAGCGTTGGTGTAATAAGTCACAGGTCCCAGGTTCGATTCCTACGTCCAGGTGTCACCTATATTTATACTAAATAACCCCAACCAAACTCTCACCTTCAATGAGCTTCTTTATCTCGAATTTGCCAAACTTGTCGTCAATGTCAGAGCGGCTCTGTTTGTTGGCAGAGGAGTGGTGGAAGTCCAGGGCTTGCCTGGATTCCCCGGCGGGGCCTCGGGACATCCCCCCTCCTTCGTCCCCTTCGGTGATTTGGGAGGACGGAGTATCACGACCTGGACAATATAAACGCAACAATCTGTGTAGTAGCAGAACTAGAGTTCATTCTGAGGAAAACAAAAAAACAATTTAATGACGTTACTGAAAGAAGTTAAACTGTATTTCTGGGTCACAAGGGTGTGCTGAGTGCATTCATTTAATTCCAAGTGAAGCCGACTCAAATATATGAAATATTCTAGAAGCTGAACAAAAGCTCAATAAAATTCTAAGTATCTAATAATATAGCTTGAAATTTAAATATGAAAATGTTTTATTGCAAAATTTTGAAGAATTTTTTGTCCTAACTGGTAAATCAAGTTACTATCACAAAATGTAATTCAATAAAAAAAATTTTTTTCTTCCACCATTTAAGCTTAATTCATTTGTAATGATTGTACGCTTCATAAACACAACACCATGCTTGTGTTTAAATTTGTGCGCGACTAAATTATAGAATCCAGAAGAAAGGAAGATGTCACATTTGTGCAATGGATTCTTCTCATATTTTTTACTCTTTTCCTAGATGGGCTTTCTTAACTCAATTTTCACTTAATTGGTTTATCTTTCATTATTTTTTTAAGTTTCTATTATTGCGAAAATTATTTAGTCATCTGAACTCCTCAACACAGAGAACTAATCTAGAATCTAAGTAATGTAATCAACCTCTGAACTAACCTGAAATGTTGGGAGTCCCTCTACCGGAAACGTTTGCGGACACCATGTCAGACAGGTTGTCATTTTGATCTTCGTTTTCCAGTTCGAGCGAAGAAGCCACGCTGTGATTGGACGCCGCTTCCGATACGGCTTCCAAGTTGTCACTTGTATTGCCTAGAGTTTTGGTCGATACAAAAGATTCACATCAAACAAATACTTTTTAATAATGTCATGTAATGAGGATGTTGGAGTACATGAGATAGTAGAGGAAGCAAGACTGAGATGGTATGGACATGTAATGAGGATGTTGGAGTACATGAGATAGTAGAGGAAGCAAGACTGAGACAGTATGGGCATGTAATGAAGGTGGAAAAGGAGAGAATACCCAAAGAGAATGATGGGAATGAAGCATGTAGGAAA
The DNA here is from genome assembly GCA_902151455.1 of Timema bartmani. Classification (NCBI taxonomy): domain Eukaryota; kingdom Metazoa; phylum Arthropoda; class Insecta; order Phasmatodea; family Timematidae; genus Timema; species Timema bartmani. Next base: position 38,622 of record CABFWB010004343.1, read on the forward strand.
AATACCGCAAGGGAGGCCAATAAAGAGATGGGAGGAGCAGATAACAGTGAGTGTACCAGTGAAAGGAGAATAACGGAAGTGAAGAGGTACAGAGGAAGATGGAAGCATTTTACTAAACTGACCCGGTTACAGGTTAGAAACAGATGATGATGATGATGATGATGATGATTATTGCTGATCTTGAATCAATCTTAACTTGAGCTACTCAATGATCAATATAATAATAATTATAATATAATATATATAATATATAAAATATATAATATAATATAATATATAATTATTGAATTATGGACTTCCCCATTTCAAAAATCAAAAAAGTCAAGTTCTATTTTTTGAGTTTTAATACAAACTTTGACAAATAAAAAATGTCTAAATTGTGGCATGGAGTCCTCCCTCAGAAAAATTGTGCTAAATTATTACTATTATTATTATTAGCACCGCGTCTTACTACCCGTTCGGGTTATACGCACTTACGCTAATGTGCAATGGTAGGGTGATTGTGAGATGAAATGGAGGACCTACAGTTTAACGTGGAATCCGAACCACGGTGGAGACCTGGCATTCCACACATTCACAAGTTGTGATTAATACACGTCTTGTCAGAGGTGAAGGAAGGGTTTGGCAATCAGATAAATCTGTGCCAGAACCGAGGATTGAACCCCGAACCCTCAGCACAGAGATCTGACACCTTACCCCTAGACCACCAGGTCACCAATTGTGCTACAGTATTGTTATGTTGGCACAGCTCGACCTGGGACTCCTCCTGGGTCTGGTAATGAAGAAACGGACAAGACGAGACCCCTAAACTGACCTATTGAGCCATCATCGTGGGAGAGTGAGAATCTTGTTCGCTTCTCCTGGCTCTCTGCCCTCTCCACCCCGCCGGGGCCCACCCCATCAGTCTCCTGGGAGTTGGGAAGGTCCAACTGCACTCGGGCGGATGACGGTTGCTCCATACAGAGCACCTGGAAACCCATAACACAACCTTCGTGGACCAACACAACAACCAGGCCCCAGACCACTAATTTAACACTTAAGTGAGTTTATTAATTTTATAATGAATCTCACATTGATAAAATCTTAAGATTTAGCACATCTTTTTTTTGTGTGTTTTCCTGTAACTTTAAATAAGAAGAGTACTTTAAAAAATATATATCATACTGGCCCAAATATAATGCGATAATTTTTCATAAAAATTCCCTTCCAAAAATTGTACTTGTAATACGGTGTATGTGCAGACCAATATTTTTCACTGAAAAGCAACAACAAATGATAGAAATATATTTATAATAAACTCAAGGTCAAAACAAAGAGAGAGAAAGAGAGAGGATTTCCGTCCTTCAGTGTCAATGAACTGGTGAGGCGCCACAAACCAATAGCATGCAGGCTGCCAACAAGTTTGATGTTTCTGAGACTAATATTCAACTTTGGAGAAGTCTTGCCTGCGCATCTAGACAAGAATTCATAGGACCTGTTAAAACTGCGTTGAATCTGTTAAGTTTTTACCTCGGCATTATATTCAAGAACGTTTAATTTTTCATGTAGAGCACCTTAAAAATTCTAGGCTCGCATTATTAGTGAGGCCGTACTAAATTCGGCCCAATATGGTACTGTAAATGTAAGACTACGGCATGCTGCATACAGGGTTTTCATAATTTCACTCAGCCCAAAAAAAAACCACCTGGGTTTTATAAAAAAAACTACTTAAAAAAACATTTATTATATTTTGCATACAAAAGATTGTCTTCAAACTTCACTGCAAAACACACTAATACATGTAAGGACTGTAAAGAAAGCAACCAATCAATTCTGCAGCTGCTCGCCAGTAATTTGATGCATGGTCTCCCGTCCCCCTTCATTCTATTCCTTCAACACAACTTGCTAGCTTATACAGTATTGTTGCCAAGAATTACATTGTTGCATTAGTGTTTTCCTTTATTATGTCTCTTGTTACTCCTTTCCTAACAATATTAAAATTAAAATATGTTTCTCTGGATCACAAATAATTAATATATTTGAATGATTGGTTAAATCACATAACATACATAATATCTTTAATTAAACCATAAAAAACCCCATAAAACCCAATATAACCAAAAGAGTTTCTTTAAATAACTTGTTTTTTTTCCAGCCCTGGTTACATCAGTTAAATATATGTAAGTTTTATAAAACTTATTAAAGTGAAATTTAAAATTTGTTAAATTATTCTACCTCCCAGTGGACACTTCCAAACTCTCCCGCTTAATCCAAATTTTCGCTAATCCGAATAAGCTTCGGCCCCAATTATCTCGGATTTGTGAGGTTCTGGTGTGCAATAAGTTTAGGTTCGAGCGAGTAAACCAACAATCTTTGTGACAACTCACCTTCTGTTCGGCGAGCAGACCAATGTTCTCCCCCCCGCTGGGGTTGAAAGGAACCACCAGCACAATGTCGTGGTTGGCAGACCTGTCTCCGTCTTCCTCCCCAGTTCCCTCCTCGGCACTGTGGCTTCCGTCACTACTCATCGATGTCTGGAGTGGAGCAGACATAGAGCTTAAAGTCCGCGGCTTCACCACTGGACAGAACAGACGATTGTGTTTACGAGATATGTCACAGTTCTTGTTTTCCCGACACACATTTTTAAATAATAATCTCAATTTTTCGATTCCGATTTCTCAACATTTACAATTTCCAAGCTAACATTATAAATAGGTTATTTATTTATTTATTTCACTATAATTTTTTTTTACCCTGTTTCCATCCTGTGGCCCGGGTCAATTTTTTATTCAAGCCATGTATTTCCCACTAACGGCTTGCTAGACGTGTCGTAGTTTCATATGCCTTATAATCTAACTTAATTTAATATTAGGACAGGCACAACATCCAGTCCCCAGCCATTAATTCTTCACTGTGAAAGGGGAAACTCACATTTCACCAATAATAAATTTTTCGATCATGCTGGGAATCGAACCTGGGACGGTTGACTTATGACATATATTGTATATGGCTTATATGTGCTACATTCCTTGCATGCTTTCACGTACATGGTTTTTTATTATTATTTGAGGTATTTGATGTACACTTTCTGAACTGACTGATTATATCAGCACATGACTTATAAGCTAACTTAAATCTAGAACAGACATCAATACCACGGCCATCAGTTCAAAACTGTCAAAGAGGAAACCCCAATTTGATTAACAATAAAGCTTTCAGCTACACCAAGAGTCGAATTTGGGGCCCCTTGTTCAGTAGGCAGACACGCTATCAACTGAGATAAGGAGTAAGATACATCCTTGTTTAAAAAAAAAGGCTAGTGATGTCATAGCCTAAAGAAGTTGTTTTGGTCGGTTTCACGCTTTCTCTTGAAAAGTACCAAACCCTCTGTCAAGTTGGTAGCAATGACCTCCCAGTAGGACTTAGTGACTCACCTTTACCAAGTAGTCCTGCGCCGCCCCTACGAGGGGAGGACGAAACGTTGCTATATGGGGGTCCTGGTTTCAAACCCCCGGAAGTGGTGCTGTGACCGTTGACCATCGTCGACAGGGGAAGATGGGCAAGTAGTTCTGACAACTGTTTCTTCACGGCCTGGTGGTCTTCGTCTTCATCCGGCCAGGTTTCCGTGGACACGGTCTGGAGGAACCCAACCTGCGCAAACAGTTGAAGGTCAAATGGGGCTGATTATATTGTTTTGATAGCACGTCTCACTGTTACCCATTAGGGATGAGAAAAGTTTAATTGGAGGAAGTGTACCCACATTTGTTTTGAAGGAGAGTGGGAAACCATTTAGGGTTAACCACCCTCGGTACACCAGACCGAGATTTAGACCCCAATCTCTCCGTCAATGGCAGTTCAGTTTATTTGAAGCATGATGTGACGTCTTGGAATTTTACCATCGAAAAGGGTTACATTTATATTAATCCTGTGTTGAATGTCTTGTCGTGACGAGAGTTTAGTTGGTTTAATTCTGGTCAGAGATATGGAAAGAATGTAGGGTTTCACTTTTAAATTCAAAGTGAAGCCATCACGAATGTATTAAAACATTCCTGAAGCAAAATCGAGGTATTGAGCTTTTTTTATTTAAAAAAATAATTTATCTTGGAAAAAAAAAATACATGTTGGCTGTCAATATTTGTAAACTGGTAAAACTAAGGATGGGACCCTTGAATTCCTCGAGTCTTTAAGGAGATTCGAGGATTCAAGAAAATTTCCAATTCGAGACTCAAATCCAACTCAAGGGGTATTTCTTTTAGAGCTCTAATACTGCTTATAATTTTAGAATGAACTTAAAAACCAGGCCCCATATCAGTAATTTTGAAAGAATGTTAACATTTAGTTATTATTTGTATTTTATATTACTATACTATATTTGTATTTCCTTTTATGTTCATAATATTTTCCACGATTCAGATTCGAGATTCGAAGGTAAATTGGAGATTCAGATTCATAAAAAAAGTGGATTTGACCAAACTCTAATTAAAACCGAAAAAAAAAAAAAATGTTTTAGGCAAATTCAAACTTCCCAAATACATGAAACTAAATAAAAGATTTTTAAGCTTAGTATAACTCCCCCTCCCCAACAGTACCGGTAGGAAATAGAGAGTAGTCACATAAATCTACACAGCACGGTACTCAAAACACGAAAACATGTAATGTTAGAGAAGTAATCTGTAGTTAAACTTAACTGTATCACATAAAATTATATCTTCAGTGCCGAAGATAAATCACTTTAATAAATTGTGTGCAACAATAAAGGTCTTATTTATTCAACTAAAATAAAACATAATAATTCTGTACCGCTTAAATAAGTGCTCGATCATGGGGAAATTATCAACTAATTAAACGGTATCACTTTAACCCGAGCAAACGCGGGCATAATAATTCCGTATTGAAGTAATTGGTGCCCAATCAAGGAGCCAAACAAATCGTGTATCATCATAAATGGCGCTCGATCACGGGGCTATAAATACCAATTATCAGAGAATAAACGTGAGCATTTTAACAATATGGCTTTTAAGATGAAAAGAAGACAGTTCACATTTCAAATTCCTGCTACTAGACAAAAAGGTGTAATGTTTCATTCTAACGGAGCTCATCAGGGAGTTGTGTGAAACGCACAAAGCAACTTAAAAGAGGAAACCAAAACGCACAAGCCAAGTCGGAGGAGTGGGCGGTAAAGATGGATTTTATTCAAGACACAACCATTACCTCCTTGTCCAGTGATAGCAGTGTAAAGTGTGAACTGTGTTCTTTTCATTGTAAAAGCCATATTGTGTTCATCCCTTTTATATGTTTTCTATCCAACTTTCCTGTACCTTCTTCCAAATATAACAAAATACCTCAAAAATCGAAGTGGGGTTTTCCTTATTTATTACATACATATGTATAAAAAATAAATACGACAAACAAACACACCAGATTATGAATCTCGGCTTCAGTGAACAGGGCCGCTGATCTGGACAGCCCTTGGAGCTTGGAACTGTCAGCGATGGCCGGACTGTCATCTCCCTCTCCGCTGTCGCTGTCCAAGATGGCGTCCAGCAGCGATGACACACAGTCCTGCGAGAAGCATTCAACAAGTGATATGGGTAACGAAGATGTGTCTACTACTGTGACATCCAAAATGGTCAAAAACGATAAAACTTTTACCAAAGGTCTAATGTCCCTGTAATACATTCCTTTTTTTAAATAAATACCTGGGGCCAAAATATGTTCTCGCATATAATTTTTGGTCTCAATTCTTAACTAATCCAATAAGGCATTTTTTTTTACATTTTTTTAAGCTTAGTTTTGTTTTTTTCTGGTGGCACTGACCTTATCAAACATGTTGTAGAGGTCGGTCACCTTGCTGTCAACGTCCTCGTACTTGGTCATGGCCAACATCTGAACAATCTTGGCCACTTGGATGAGGTTGAAGCGGGATACGTAGCTGATGGGAGCGTCAGTGATCCCGTATGGCTCAGGGTTCACGATAGCGGGACAGATGAAGTACGTGAATACTAGATCCGTACAGATTGCATTCACCTGCGCCGAAAAAAAGTGTTATCATATTGCCAATTATTTTTAATGGTCTATTTCACTTTTAAAAGACAATTAAATCATTTCGGGTACTTACAAAAAAAAAAAAGAACTAAAAAAAGTAGGAAGATTTAGACAATTATGATATAAAGATAACTTGAGCTTTGTGAAGCTTCAAAACTTTTGACTGGGATATAAAAAGATAATAAGCTTGGACTTCGGTTAGTAAAAATATTTCGGTTTCGCAGAAAAAAATATTGATAGCTAAGACACTCAATTTATGGTTCAATTATTGTTATTTTGAGCTGTCGTGTACATTGCAAATTATTATTCATTTGAAAATATATGATGTAAATGAAATGCATGTTTGTGATAGTAAATTTATTTACAAAATTACAATTAAATATTACAAACAGCTGTATAATAAGACTTTTTTTTTAAAGTGTGTGCACAAAGTTACAATAAGCACAACATAAAATATCTTTTCAGGCTTAAAACAATTATATTTCATATTTTAGATCCGGTTTTGATTCGAATTGAGAAAGTGGACTTCACCCCTGCCCCTAAAGATGACAATATACATCAGGGCTGTGTAAAGTCCACTTTTTCAATTCAGAGAAAAGTAGAATTGAATAATATGAGATATTCCCAAAGCCAAATCGAAGTTTGAATATTTAAAAAAAATAAAAAAATATTAGGATCATGGAGAAAAATATTTAACTTCGCATAACTATGTAAATTTAGGTATTTAATATAATATACAATATGCTAAATTTTAAACATATTATATTTAGTCTAAAAATGATAAATGAAGGTATTGAATAAAAGTTTAATTCAATTTAGATTTTTTTATGCACACATTAACCACAGAAAATGAAAATAAAAACAAAACATAAATATGTATTTTAGCTAATATTCTTTTTGGCGAAGCTTTGTAATAATTAAATCTTGAATTTCACTTTTTAATTTGTCCAAACAAACTAATATTTGAAGTGAAGTCGAAGTTTTTGAAGCGTTGCACACCCCTAATATATAATATTTATCTACAATGTTACAAACAAAATGCCCACCTCTTTTGGTTCGATTTTCCCCGACTTGGACAACAGGTCGGCTATCTGGCGCACGAGCCAAGACACTCCGTTGGGAAAACAGTGCATGTTCTCCCTCAAACTGACAACGAAACGCTTGGTGACCGCAACCAGGCAGCTGTTGGTCCACTTGCGATACTCCTGCAGGCGCGAGTTAAACTCTGGTGTACCCTCGCGACCAAACTTCTTAAGGCGTTCTTCGGGCGGGAACCTGTCACACAAACTAGCCCTTTAGTAACCCTCCATTTATTAAATCATAGTTTTTTTTTGTCAGCGCTTCTTACTACTATTCGGGTGATACGCATATATGTATTACTGTAATTATTCTAAAATTTTAAGGATGGAGAAGGTTGAATTTAGAGGAAGCATACCCGCATTTGAGTGGAAATTGAAAAATCACCCTCAGTACAACCGACCAGGAATCGAACCCCGACCTCCCTATGATCGGAAATCCAGTCTATCCCGACAGTGACGCCTTGGACTACGCAACTACTAAAGCGTGTATTTATTTAATGAGTTCTAGATACTGACCAAGAACTACGCAACTATTAAAGCGTGTATTTATTTAATGAGTTCTAGATACTGACCAAGTATGACAAATTGAGGTAACGTGTCAGTGTTTGTCCGAAAACCCGGCGACATGACTCACCTAACCGTGGCTTTATCCGGGTCTATGTCCAGGAACATCTCGTCTTCAACCAGCAGTTGCATTATGGGGCGATGTAGCGCTGCTGTTAGGAACAGCTTGGCTGAAAACAAGCCCTCGTGGAACTCGCTGTACAGGCGCGCAAATGCACACGACTTCTGGCGCAGTAGTCTAAAACATTCCGAAATAAAAATCATTGCAAACTGGGTCACTTTTATAATATGCCCCTGACATTTAAACTATACATAAGGATTGTCGAGATTAATACAAGAAATATATAACTTCTTTTCTTCGAATCTTGAACTAGAATTAGTTTTAGAGCTTTTATAATATGTATGAAGGAATGGGACGAGAGCAGGATACAAGCACGTGAGATGAAATTTCTGAGGAGTAGGCTGGAGTGACAAGGATAGACAGTTTGACGCTGTGAGAACTCCTAAAATAAAATTTCCCCTCATCCTCCTTCTCTTTCCTAACCTGCTAGTTTGACCTACTTTAATTTTTTTTAAAGGGGTGTGCGTAGCTTCAAAACTTCAACCTGTCTTCGAAAAAATTATTAGCTTTAACTTCGGTTAAGAAATAAACCCGGCTTTGACAGTTACGAACCCTCGCCAATAAAATTTTGACAGCGTGAATGTTCAATTATTGCCATTCTGAGCTGTTATATAAATTACAAATAGATTATTCATACGAAATAATCTGAAATAATTGAACTGTAATTAGTGATAATAACTTGGTTTATCAGAATAATATGAAATATCACAGACAGTAGCCGTGCAATAAAACATTCTGGTGACTAAAGTTAAATAACCTAAATAACAACATTTTAAAACATATAACAATAAAAAATATTCAAACTTCGATTTATGGCTTTGAGAATATTTAATTTATTCGATTCAAGTTTGCTTCGAATTGAATCGAATTGAAAAAGTGGACTTCAAACACCCCTTGCCTTATAAAAAAAATTTGAAAATCTTGATTCTAAATTTTGCATTTATTTTATCTTTCTTTCCCCCCTATACCCTCCCTTATTTTTTTAAATAACTTTCTCATCATTTTTTCTAATATATATATTAGTTTTTTTATACCTCCCAATGAAATTAATCTAACGAGTGGGCTAGGCAGTATATTTTCTAGGGTTCGAAACCCAGAGAGAGAAATAGTTAACTGCGGGATCGCCTACCTGCGAGGGTTGTCGGAGGGCACCAACTGCAGTCGAGTGAGGTGCCGCAGGAGTCTCAGCGTCAGAACCTTGTCTTCAGGGAGCAGACAGCTGCCAAACAGACCCGCTGCCATAGAATGAACCAGCCCATGCATCATGTCGGGGAGTAGGCGGTCCCCCGCCACGAGGCAGGTCGCCAGGAGTTGTGGCGAGGTGCGGAGCACCTGGAGAAACTCTCCGTACAGCAAGCACTCCTGCCAGTCACACGTTATAAGATTAACAGTGGACCGTTCCATCGATGGGTGCAGAGTATTGCACTAAAATGTATTATTAATTTTGTATTGTTAAAAATTCTATAGAACGAGGCCTCACTTGAGGTTCTAGTTAAAGGTTTACTCGTCAAATGCTATCAAATCTCAATATATTTTGAGCTTTCGGTGTTTTATGTGCCCAACCTCTGGACCGCAAGGTCCCATGTGCAACACCTGGCTCAGCGAACCGCCTCTACCCGACGACGTATTTCCACGCTAACCAGATGTCAGGATTATACAAGAAATACACAATTACTGCTTCAGTGCTTTCATGATTATTAATTATTGTCACGTTGTACAAAACATTTGTTTGCTGTCCCCCCGCATGGCCACCAACAGGTTGCCTCTGTGAACTAGAGAGCTGAGGCAGGCGTGCCACTATTCAATCTAGTCCGCCCAACTCTCCTAAGACAAGTGACCGAGCTCGAACTGCCGACCCTTCAGGCTGTGCTGCGCAACCCTCTGCTAGTTCCGTCTGGAAGTTATGTCACGACAACTCAAAACTAAAAGTAGCTCGGTGCCATAAACAAACGGCACATTTATTTTAATCAAATTATATATTTTCCCCCTTCATACCACAATGAGAAAAAGACCCCTCCGCTGGCTATTTATCTACTTGTTGCACCAAACCACCCAAGTAAGAATTGTTATTATTTTTAAATAAAGAGGAATATTTTATTGATACACAAATCATGGTTGCCACGGTAATGTAAACAAAGAATTGTAAACATGAGCCATGGTGCATACAGTATAAAAGATGGAAGCTCGCTAAGAAAACTGGATTTCATGGGGAGCTACTATTTTTGCAACATTCTGGACCTCTAATCTTTATAATGAGTGGTAGTTTGTCAAAATCGATTAAGATTTTCTCTCATAATTTCAATTATCGAAAATGGGCTTATTAAAATACTGGCTAGGAACCGGCTTCGAACCGACCCACCTGAACACCCAACCATCAGTTTCATATCGACCCCCCTGGACACTCAATCGTCATTTTTATACCAACCTACCTGGAACCCCAAAACTTTATAACCATCCACAAAAATGGTGGTCTCCAAGGTGTTTGCCTTCTGGCAGCAAATGGCAGGTGTGCAGTCTGGCCGCGCCACCACCAGCCGGTTCAAGTTGTCCCTCTGCTGTGCCGTCACCCAGGCGAGCTGCGCCAGCCGTGACGACACACTCACAACCTAAAAAAAAATAAAAAATTAACACACGGTTGATTTCCAGTCCTACCCCTTGGGATGAGTCATCAATGCTCTTGAACGTGCCAATGAAATAAATTTAAAAAAAAATTGTATAGATTAAATTTCGATAGAATAAAAATTTAACATTGAAACTCAATTTTCATGATGTTGGTATAGTTAGACTTGAGTTCGAAAGCATGACATTGAACAGGGAGGCATTCAAACCCCTGCAGGGGCGGGGGAGTTTGATATTACGGCTCCCCATCTTCTCTATAAACCAGTGTTTCTCAAACTGTGGTCACGGAACCATTGGGCTCCAGCATAGGGCTACGCCATAGTTATCTCGGGCTCTGTGAAGTAATTTTATAATATTCTTTATTTGTTTTTCACACTATGATATTGCATAAGTAATTAGGATTGAAATTTTTTTTTAAAATCTGAATAAAGGACATTTTCCAAAGGCGCAGGCAAAACATGTGATGTTTTCCATTCGTTTTATACATTTATGCATGTAAAAATTTAACTGTGGTTAGTGAATGTTCATTAAATTAGGATCATCATAACAACTTTATGAGAGCCTTTTAGCATGTATTTTTTCCGGCGCAAAGGTTTCTTCAGTCAAAAAATAGTGGGAACTGAGAACGACGAATTCTGGCGCAATTGAAATTAATCCTCATTACTATGGTTTACTACACAGTTTTATTCAGTGATAGTCGCAGATCTACCTACACAGGAGCGATAAAAAAGTTTAGTACCCATCTGATGAAATGGTAGAGTTTTGGAGCTGAGCCTAGGCTATGTGTGATTCAGGATCAACATTCGGCTTCTTACGAGTGTGGTCCAAGGTGTTAATATCCTTGTTATGTTAGTCAAACTGTAAAGCCATATTTTAATTTTTTTTTAAATATGTAAAAGCAATTATACACATTCAATTCTGTGTGCAGTATCTTTCGTTATTTGCTGAATTGAAACAAACCTTTTGATTGAGTCCTTGTAGGTTCTGTTGCTCGGAGCTGACAAACAACCTCTCCTGGCGCAGATGACCCGCCAGGTCGATAATGTCCCACTGAAGTGTGCTCATGATCAATCCAGTGTCCATCATTCCTGTGACAACAAGCAGCACATAGTATCTGGGGGGATGAAACCCTACAAAAAAGCTAATAATAGTTACATTAACTTGAACAGGTTTTGTTTTTTTACTTCTTGTTTGTGTTAGCTATACACATTTGTATTAATTACGCTAATATGTTAGGGATGAGGAAGGTTGAATTAAGATGAAGTATAGGGCCTATCCGTATTTGCACAGTGAAAGAGAGGGGAAAACCACCCGACTGGGATTTGATTCTCGACCTCCCTGTCATCAGCAGTCCAATCTATTGCGATAGTAGAGCCTTAACGATTCAACTAGTGAAGCAGGTTTTAAGCAGGTGCCGATTTAATTTTGAACTAAGGGATGAATGCACATAGATAGCAGGTTTATTTAAAAGTTAGCTAAGGCCCACTATATTTTTTTTATTTAGCTTACTAGCCGTCTTACTAACCGTTTGGGAAGGTCTACTATTGATTTGAATATTGTCTAAATCATTATATGTTCACTATAACGTTTAAAACTAATGATCAGTCAAGAGTTTTTTTTATTTATTTATTCTTGCTCAGCAGCAGGTGTAAATCAATTAATATAATCGGGAATATTTAAAGATTACATAAATATATTCAAGTTCATCAGTGAAGGCAAGAGAGAGCTTATGTGACCTATTTGGCTTCAGACATTGACTAAATAACCTGGTTTGAATCCCACTTGGGTCAGATTCTAGTCCTAAAGTGCTGTGAAAGCTGACAGTGCCTGTAGCAAAATTTACTGTAGGTTTGCTTTCGTGTACAATTAACTTCAATAACGTTAAATTACTCTTCGCGTCGGGGATATCTTTAACTTGAACTAGTTTTAAAACAAGATAAAAACGATGAGTTTTAAGGAAATATTCTAGCTTTTAGGAACAGAGAGAGTATGTGGAACAACAAAAAAGTTAAATTGAAAAATATAAACTTAAATTTCAGAAAAATGTAAAATCCAAGTTTATTGGGATAGTGATGCTCTCTTAATACAATTTAAATAACGACAAATACCAGGGTAAAATATGTAAGCGAAGGACATTATAATTCAATTAAAAATTTCAAGTTAAAATAATCTAAGGTCATGAATTACCTGATATGTAGTGGGTTGTCATATATCAAAGTAAGATTGTTATTAATACGTAGCAACTGAAATTACTTCAAAATTTGATAAACTCTCTATCCTTAGATTTTGTAGAGAAACATACAAATGACGATGCCTTCGCCATATAAACACACTTTCATTAAATTCTCACATCTGACATTAATAATTAAAATGCACACCCCCAAAATAATACGCCATTTTGATTATAGACGCAGTTATATCAAGGCTGTCTGTAATTCAACATTTGAAAAATAATATACCCACACTTACTTTTAATTCATTGCCATTTTGGAGTATAATGCTATTTTGATGTTTTATAATCATAATAATAAAATTATAAATAGGTTAATGGTTTGAACTCCTTTGGTAGTAGTTGAAATTATTTTAATCCCTAAATTTTACCTGTTATTATTACTATACATAGGTCAGTGCAACTGTGATCCAGAATCTACTTTAAATTATAATATCAGATAAATGTTAGCGTACCTTGATGACAAATATACGTTTGTCTATCTACTAACATGAAATAACGTGCATGGAATTTGTTTAAAATCACTATTTTCAGTCATGATCCCAAATATTTCACATACTTAGGATAAAGACACAATTTTTATAAGACAAATTTTTCCCACCCACATTTTACGATTCTTTTATTTCTTAAAAATTAATAATTTTATTGATGAAATTTTTTAGAGGTGTAGTATATAAATTCTCTAATGAAAATACAAAACTTACCGTACAAAATGTAGTTTAATCGTTCACCGTTAGGTCCAATACAAGTGCAATTTCATCGTAAAGTTTTTATTTTATTATCTTTGGATTTTAGTCTTCTCTTTTTACATTTAGAAATATGTTGTGTTACGGAATATCTCACGTTATATCGTGTCTAACTATCCAGTTTATTTGGTTTGGTGTTTCAAATAGAAGAGTGTGAGATTTAAATGTTTATTTACTCTACATGTAAATGTTTTCATGTGGAATCCGTGTTTTACCTTTCGGTCCCAGAAGCATTCATCAGAATATTTAGAGGGGAGTATTCATCATGGCCGCAAATAACAGGAATCGGACAGTGCAACATAAAAACATAACTTCAATATTTTCTAAACTTCATGGAGCGTTTGCCGATGCAATGGCTCCACCTAAACTAGCTACAGATAAACGAACTTTAGACAAAACATGGAAATTGATGGACAAAGTAGTAAAGTTATGTCAACACCAAAAGATGAATCTAAAGAACTCGCCACCTTTTATTTTGGATATTCTTCCGGACACCTACCAACGCCTCAGATTAATTTACTCTAAATATGAAGACAAAATGATTGTTCTTCATAGTAATGAACACTTCAACGTATTCATTGTGAACTTAATGCGGAAGTGTAAACAAGCTATTAAACTTTTCAAAGAAGGAAAGGAAAAAATGTTTGACGAAAATTCACATTATAGGAGGAACCTCACTAAACTAAGTTTAGTTTTTAGTCATATGTTAAGTGAACTAAAAGCAATTTTTCCAAATGGAACGTTTGCTGGTGACCAGTTCAGAATCACTAAAAGTGATGCAGCAGAATTTTGGAAAAACAACTTCGGAAACAGGTAGGGGTAATTAAATTACTTTGATTAAATTAAATATTGAAAGTGGTTTGGAAGGGCGAGGCCTACACACTTACCAGGAAACTGTACGCCTCAAAGTTCACAATTATAAATATAACAAAACACGGCTTAGGTACCGGCAATTAATATAGAATTTTCAGAGTACACCAGTCCCCTTCTTCAGCAGACGAGAATAAACCACAGACTTTGGTTAGTAACAGTGGCCTAGAAATGCTTATTCAACCTTTTAATGGTTGCCTAACTTACCTAATAAAATAATCATCATTGTTTATTTAGTACTAAGCGATGTATACCCTGTGTAAGCATTTTAAGGCCATGTATCAGAAATACTAACATAAGCTTTTGTACTGGGGACTATGTCTGACAGTAAATATATAATTACTAGGTCAACTTTGCAGCACTGGCTTTCGGTGTTTAACTATAAGCAAAATGTTATATTTTCCTCCTCGCTACGATCACTTTAAAACAAACCGTCTCCTGATGAGATGATAGACAGTAGGGCCTATCACTAGTATACCTAATACACTTTTTATTCATTATATTTATATAGTATTTGGTTGTTATTATTTAACATTAAAGTCACTTAGATGTCAAATCATAATACTAAGATAGGCCTAAATTAACTTTAATATTTTAGAATCATTTAGTACAATTTGAACAAAACTCTGAGCACAAGCAGTAGCGTATGCAGGATTGTGAAGTGGGGGGGGGGCTCAATCAAGGAGAGTTTGGGGGCAAATCCTCCCCCCCCCCCAACCGTTGGCATCAATTTTTTTTTACCATTATAGGCCTATGTACCTAGAATCTATTTTGGAAGGTTTTTTAATTTGTATTTGTTAACTTGATGTTTTATATGAAAGAGAGGTAGACCCCTAAGAGGTTAATCCTACTGACCAAAGAATAATATTTTCAGACCGTGAAGATATCCCACTTTCCAACCATGAAAGATAGTCCACTCCTATTAAATAAATACATTTGGTGATTGATATAGAAACTATTTCTGATCACCTGACATTTTCTTTGCTCATAATGTTTAACAGGTCATACCCCCTTCCCCATTTTATTTTCTCTTCGGATCTACGTAGATCTCGGGGCATCCCCAAACTACGGTGGGGGGGTGGGGCTCAATCACCCTCAAGGCCCCACCCCTCGATGGATATGCTACTGATCACAAGGGAAACATGTAGCTAAGAATGTAAATAGTGACTAACTTTGTGTTGACTTGCATAGTTTGCATTATAATGTTGGTTTATGACAGTTTCCGGTGGATGACATCATCACAGGGCATTGACATTTAATGGTTTATTGATAAATATGGTAATATTTAAATTTAATAAAGCATGAAAGGTTAGTTTTAAAGCATGATTGGACAGAAACCAAATAATTACATAAATTATGATCAAAGGTTTTGAAAGTTAGATCTTTACTGTAATAATTATTTTAAATATTAATTTGGTTTTTTATATTTATCACATCATTTCCTTTTTACATTTGAGTGTGACTCTTTGAATCGATTCAGTTTTAATGGAAAGTTACGAGAGTTTACTTTGTGTAAAATCATTAGGCTAGTTGATGTTCAAGATTTCTTTTAAACAAGACAACAAAGAAAAAACAATGACAGTACCCTACAGATGAGACACTGCGTACACAGCAAAAATGCTGGAAATTCACCTGAAAAAATCGAGTTTTTGTTGGCAACTAATATTTCTGCCGGTATACGGACTCCTAGCCTTTAAAATGAGGGATAGCTTGTCAAAATCATCTCTAACATTTTCTTGTGATTTTGATTACCAGTATAATAATAATATAATAATAATACTTAGCACCGTGTATTACTACCCGTTCGGGTTATACACTTAAGTACTAATTATGCTAATGGATTAGGAATTGTAGGGTTGAATTTATAGGAAGTGAACCCGCATTTGCGTGGAGGAAGAGTGGAAAACCATTTAGGAAAAACCACCCCCAGTTCACCCGACCTAGATTCGAACCTCGATCTCCCTGTCCACGGCGGTTGAGCTCAACAAGACTAGCGTGTTAGCCAACTACGCCACTGAGGTGGGTGATGACCAGTAAAGGGCTTATTAAATTATATATTTGATTGCTATCTAAGATATTTAAAAGTGGTTAACTATGTACTCACATCGATGAATACCATGGCTCCACAGATTAAACATAAATCTGGTCCAGTTTGGCTAAACTATGGGGGAAGTTCGAGTTTTTGAATCTCGGCTGGGTGCACCGGGGATGGATTTTATTTCACTCCACACAAATGCGGGTACACTATCTAAATTCTACCGTCTATATCCATAAATTGTTCAATTGGGCCTAGTGTAAGGATTGTAGATGGCCCGAGATGAGAAGTAAGACGCATTGATCCTAAAACCATGATAGAGGTGGCTATAACTATTTGCAGGAACATTAATTGGGTGGAGAAATAAATATTTTGGTTCAGAAAACATTTAGTTGAACGCTTATCGGGTTAATATTGATATAATTTAAATTTGATAATATTGATATTTTTAACTCAAATTAAAAACTCATAAAGTTCAATGATCACATTAAAAGACAGAAATATTCTGTGTGGGTAAAGTGTGAAAAACTTGATGGTTGCTTTAGCTCCAGTGCTCACAACTTTTATCCGAGGAGGAAAATTCCCTGGGCTGGTCTTCTAGGGCCTATTGCTATTTTAACTTTGGCCGGGCTTCCCCAACCTCTACCCATGCAAATACATACCATACATTTTTTTTAAAATGTTGGGTAGCTCAAATGAGTAGCACGCCAGATAGCGCTAAAATAACATCATAAAGAAATATCAACAACAAAATAAATATTGTAAAGGTCCATTTTCTGCCAGAGGGAAATACATTTTAAAACAGGTCTAACTAAAACAGGAATTTGGAGCTATAATTTGAAAATACCTATTTCATCTCAACTGGCCTTTGGCACTAAAGAGTTCTGGGAGCATTTTAATTTGGTTCACTGACTTGAGACTTTCCTGCAATATATTTTCAACCAGAAAGAAAGTCCCTCTCAACCCATTAGTAGGTCAACATTTTCATGAATTAAGTTTAATTTATTAGTTTGGTTTGTAAATTAAAATAGCCTACTGATAACTTTTAAATTTTATAAATACTTTAACAATTTATTTTTTTGTCACTGCTTCTTATTACCCGTCCGGGATACGTATAGACAAATTTACTAATTGCGCTAATGTCTTAGGAATGAAGAAGGCTGAATCTAGATGATGGACACGGCCCGTATTTGCATGAAGGGAGAGTATAAAACCATTAATGGAAAACCACCCAAATGGGATTCGAACCTCGATTTCTATGTCATCAGCATTCCATTCTTCTGCGAGAGCAGCAACTTAGACCATGCATGTCAAACTCGCATGTAGCCCGATCCATGGTTTTGTGCATCCCATGTATCTTTTGACAAACAAACAAACAAACAAACCAGTTTCTGTTCATCTTTTTATAAATTTGCTAGAAAATACATTATTTGGGATTTTTTATATTTAGAAATTGGTAACTCTTTGGGTAAATCTAGCGATTGAGGTCAGTTCCCAAAGGTTGTTAAAGTTGCACACCGCACATGTGCAATGTTTTTGTCATCACACTAAGTGTGTGAACTTTTGTTTTCTCTCATGAAAAGCTACAAACACCAAATACATAATTGCCTACGGACACGCATTTTCCATCAATTATCTTGACTTCAACACAAGATTTAAAGCCTAGTACTCACTTT
The DNA here is from genome assembly GCA_902151455.1 of Timema bartmani. NCBI lineage: Eukaryota > Metazoa > Arthropoda > Insecta > Phasmatodea > Timematidae > Timema > Timema bartmani. Next base: position 56,586 of record CABFWB010004343.1, read on the forward strand.
TAGATTTATATATTTTTAATAAGGATAAGGATTTGAAAGGGTGACCTGGTGGTCTAGGGGTAAGGTGTCAGACTTCTGTGCTGGAGGTATGGGGTTCAATCCTCGGTCCCGGAACAGATTTATCTGAATGCCAAACCCTTCCTTCACCTCTGACAAGACGTGTATTAATCACAACTTGTGAATGTGTGGGATGCCAGGCCTCCACCGTGGTTCGGATTCCACGTTAAACTGTAGGTCCTCCATTTCATCTCACATCACCCTACCGTTACACATTAGCATAAGTGCGTATAACCCGAACGGGTAGTAAGACGCGGTGCTAATAATAATAATGATTCGGATATGGGTACAATATTGACTTATTGAAACTCTGTATGTTCCAATGGGGTCTAATAGTCGAACCAGTTTGATGTGCCTTTCTTAGACCTGGGGTACACGCACCTCATCTTAGAGGGTACATAGAATATAATATATGTATGACCTCTGGTCTAGTGGTCCTGGCTACAGATCTAGGTCCCGGATTCGATCCCCGGTGCTTCCGGATGTTTCTCTGACGGGGGCAAATTCAGCCTCCTGAGGATAAATGAAAAATTACTTGAATAAAGAAGTAGCAGCTCCGGTCTAGAAAACTGAGATTAACGGCCGGAGGGTTTGCTGTGCTGGCCACATGACACCCTCTATACACACAAGTTGGCACTATCTTCGCCAACAGGCAGCTGCCATAGCTCGAGTGCAGGCTGACGTCATACATCGAAAATAAATTATATCCAATCTAAGTTTTAAATGAGAAATTTTATACATATATATACACCAAATTTTTCATTTAAAACTTATTTTGGATATAATTTATTTTTGATGTATATTATAGGATATTCATAACTTGCATTATGAACAAACAACTTTGAGGGCAAAAAGTTGAAAATATCTGGGAGTATGCGAACAAAAAATTTTGAATGACCCTGCCTTAAATCATTTGACTGTAACAAAGTTAATTATTCAACTATAGTCTCATTCTACAAAAACTAAGCTAAAGTGTGGACTATATGTGTTAACAAAGAAATATCTGTACAAGACAATTTCTTTGAGAACTAGAAAAGTTACAAGATCTACTTTCATGTATTCATGCCTCAAGTCATGTGTGTTTGCAGCTGTCACTGTCATTACCTATAAAATAACAATAATAATATAATAAAAATGTTATCAAGGTTGACAGTAAAGAAAAGTGTATTTTCTAAAAGTTCCTACCAATGAAATCTGGACTGTAGCAGCTGTCCCCTAAAATTTTACAGCAAACATTCATGTTTGGAAATAATTAAAATGGAAAATATTGCGCATGACCCCCTTACACAGATCTTGGGAATTCTATCTCATTAAATTGAATAAGTTATGTAATTTGGCTAAAAGTCCTCATTAAATGTAATTTTGCGACAAAAAAATTACAAGCTATGGCCTCCAAGCTGTTTCAAACCACATCACTAGCCTGAGGGGGTAGTGTGGGGGTGGGGGGGGTGGTACTAACCAAACCTGCACACTCTAAAACCTAGAGTTTAATTGAAAATAAATGGCACGATACACCGCACAGACTGTATTTCTCCTTTATTTAGGAATATTGAGACATTTATACTTAAAACTTGTAAGATACTATGTTAAACAAAATAATATACACTGTCACAGAAACATATTGAGGAAAATTAACGTCTCTGTCCACTGAAGAATATAACAATTGACTCCCCATTTCCCAGACCGTCATTTATATCTTGGTAACTATTGGCTTAGTAAGAATATAATATGTCAAATAGGTGAGCTGGTGGTCTAGGGGTAAGGTGTCGGACTTCTGTGCTGAGGGTCCGGGGTTCAATCCTCGGTCCCAGCACAGATTTATCTGATTGCCAAACCCTTCCTTCACCTCTGACAAGACGTGTATTAATCACAACTTGTGAATGTGAGGAATTCCCGGCCTCCACCGTGGTTCGGATTCCACGTTAAACTGTAGGTCCTCCATTTCATCTCACAATCACCCTACCATCACACATTAGCGTAAGTGCGTATAACTCGACCGGGTAGTAAGACGTGGTGATGATGATAATAATAATAATAATATTAATAATAATATGTCAAATACAAGTTAATTTATTTTTAAGAGCACTACAACTTTACATTGCTAAACTATTTTGTATCTCCAAGAGATATCACTTCACGTGAAGTACCCTCTAAGTCGATGTTCCGCAAACACCCCGCGTGGTCTAACGCGCTACTCTCGTGTTGGACTAGACTGTCGAAGACGGGGAGAGATTGAGGTTAGATCCTGGTCGGGTGAATTGAGGATGGTTTTCCATTCTACCTCCATACAAAAGCGGGTACATTTCCTCTAAATTCAACCTAGTCCTAATCTCTTAACACATCGGTGTAGTTAGTACATAGGCGTTTTACTCGGACGGGTAGTAAGACGCAGTATTAAAATAAAATAGCTGCGCAAATGGTGTACCGTGCAGCAACAGCCCAGCGCCGCTGTTCAGTAACAACACGAGTTACGTTGGTAGGGGCGTCGTCTGTATTTATTTCTCGCACTTAGTAACATTTTAATTCGGCGGATAAAATCAAAAAGCTTTCGCGTGAAATTATAGCTATGGTCTGTCTACCCAAACTACTACCGGTTTGAACGAAATGTTTCCAAGAAGAAAGCACCAAAAAAATAACTTCAGCTTTTAATCTTCGAGCATTTGAAGTTACTTACAAAAAAAACCCAGCAAAGTCTACAGGGTGTTTCCGGGTTGAACGGCTAAACTTTGGGAAGTACAGTAGCTCCATGGCTTCTTTGGTGCTGACTGACAGTTCACAGCTGACTTCTGACAGTCAACAGTTAGGTATATACCTAAATTTTGACTGTCAGAAGTGACAGCTGCTAAACACATGTTTTTTGCAGATCATATGGTTCGGCGTAGGGATACATAATTTGGTCTGATAGCTTTTCAAAGCCGTCAGCTGTCAGTCAGCANAGGGATACATAATTTGGTCTGATAGCTTTTCAAAGCCGTCAGCTGTCAGTCAGCACCAAAGAAGCCATGGGGCTACTGTAGTAGTGGATAAAAAACTTAAAACGTATTTTGGAGATTTGCTAGTTTTCGCTTTTTTTTTCGCGTGGACAGCAAAAATAACCCACCAAACTAGGTAGGTCTTGAATAAAATATTTTATTTATTTGGTTCATATTGACGGCCTCCAACTCGGAGACGAGCATTTGACAGAACGAGTGGCTGACCGACATTGTGCGACTGTTTCTTCGCACACCAGCGTTATTCTTTGTCGTAATGATTGAAGGTCACTAACAGGCACTTAAGACACTTTTTGCTTGAAAGCTCCCATAAAAAAATCTAACGGTGTTAAATCAGGTGAACGGAGAGTCCAAGCCACAGGTCCAGCACGACCGATCCGTCTTCCAGGAAAATTACCAGTTCCGAGGAAGGCCTCTGCAGAAAAACATGTTTTTATTAAGTATTTTGCTGTTTGCGTGAAAAATAAACTAAAATGAGCAAATCTCCAAAAAAGACATTTTGAGTTAATTTGTTGATTCACTACCACTTCCCAAAGGTTAGACGTTTAAGGTGGGAGGAAGCTGAAGCGAAAAAAGGCCAGTGGTTTTTTTCAATTTTTATGGCAAAACATTTTTTTGACCAAAATAAATAAAATATTGTTCCAGTACAAACATAAAATTTAATTTTCTTCGCCTGGTGTAATCAACAGTTCCTGAATATCTGTCAAGAGTATAGCGGAATTAGATGACAAGCTTTTTAAATGAAGATAAAAAGTTGTCATTAAATTACACAATACCCTTAATATATATTCAAGAAATTTTGAGGTCACCATGTGAAGAAAATTAAATTCTATGTTCGTACTGGAGCAATAGGTAGTTTATTTATTTTGGCAAAAAAAAAGTTGTGCCATAAAAACTGCAAAACACAGGCCTTATCTCGCGTCCCCTGCACGCCCACCATAACGTGGGAACACCCTGTATAGTGAGTGAGCTTGTTAAGTGTATCGTGAATCTAAAGGTTTACGGATCACTGCTCTGTCACTGTCCCGGTAAAATGATATTGGTCATTTTGTTCGTAATGTTAAACAGCGCCTAGATACGAACTTAAGGTGATTGGCCCTTTCCATTTAGCGTGGAAATTAAGAGCCATGGGAACAAACGGTTGGTTATCTTAGAATTTTTATTATTTTGCAATTTTTTTTTCGGAAACTGTTTTTCAAGAATAAAAACATGTTGATTATTTTATACCTTTTAATATACACACCTCTATAATTTTAACAGTGATCAAATATCGATAAAATTGACATTTTTCAATAGAAAACTGCCGGCTTCATAACAAAAACTAAGAAAATGTAAGGATTAATAAACATCGATATATTATCTTAGAAGAGGCGTTGAAAATATTATCATAAAAATTTCATTCGTTCTCGAGAAAACTGGTATTTCCAAAAGTTTGATTTTTCCGCAAGACCTGTCCGGTAGCTAGCGCCATTTACGGTTTCCTTGATTCATCTGTTCTTGG
>CABFWB010004344.1:0-34101 GCA_902151455.1 Timema bartmani
GAGTAAAGATGAAGGCGGAAATGACGTACTACTAGATGAACAAAGCAATTGGACTACTTGAGTCATAAATTCAACAGTTATCTTATCAAGTGTTAGCCACCCCTCCCCCCCTTGTACTTGTCACAGCTTGTTGAGACTAATTTATTCTTGAGGTTACTAGCGGTACCCCTAGATAAGGTAGGAAGAGGGGCAGAAATATTTAAGTAGTGATGACAACTAGACAAAATTAAATTCGCTAGAACATGTGGCTAGTCTCAACAGGGGAAGTGAAAGATAAAAATAAAAATAATGCTTTATCCGGCCTAAACACTTACTAGAAAACTGTAGGCCTCAAATTTCACAACAAAACACATAATTATTATGTAATTTTCAGGGTGCATCAGTCCCCTTCTTCAGCAGAATAGGGTAAAACACCAACTGGACTATGGCAGCATGGCTATAGGTTGATCATGGCCACTTAGATTCTGTTGTTTCCTGTTTCTTGATTTAAAAAAAAGTTAAGGCTTGGTATCGAATACCCATAAGGATTAGAGTATTTGAAGATACAAAACTTCAATCCCTTCTCAAAGTTCAGCAATTCTATTAGAATAGAAGTTTGCAAAATTTTTAAACCTTCCATAGTGTATTTTTAGTAATTAAAACTTGAAATACTATGGTTGCACAAGAAATATTACTTACCTTCTCAAGGCTCGGCATAAAACTTTTAGCAAGATGGCAATTTTGCAAAACCACCCAAGTTCCGTTTCGAATACCATCTTCAATCATTTTCATGGCGATAGGTCCCTGTCCCTGACCCAGCGAGAGTGAGTATAGTCTGCTTGCACCAAAACCCTGCAAAAAAACACTCGGGTACTTTATAATGATCGGTGTTTATGTTTATAGAATAGAAAAATGATTTAAGTGTAAGGTCATCCATAAATTACACAAAGCTTTTTTCTTATTTTTTTCCCCTCCCACCCTTTACCACCCATTTAACACCATGCCTTTTTTTAACTTCCACCTCTTACTTCCAGCCCTCAAACCAGTGTTACATACATTTTCACATTGAAAGTGAATTTCATTATTTCATAGGGAAGATTTTGTGACACTAACATAGGGACTCTGAAGTATATTTACTAATGGTGAAAATGTTATTTTTTCAACATTAAAATTTAAGTATAAGAACTGTGTTACATAACACTGAGATGTAGCCACCCTCCCCCCCGTGTAACATCATGTACACATCTCAACAGCTTTACATGGTTTATGGATAGCGAGAGACATCCACATTTCCTGAGATGTGTTTTTACCAACGTCTAATAGCGCATTAAAATTAATATCAAACTATTTTTAAAGTTCATTGTTGCATTTTTAAACATATCTTACACATGCAAAATAAAACCAAATTGATTATTTTCACGAAATTGATAACTTTGCTTTTATACGACAATAAGGATCAACTAGGTCAATTTTAATTAGAGTTAACAATATTAGAGCTATGAATATTTTTTATTAAGTATTCATAGTTTTTTGTGTTTAGTTGTCAGAAAGTCTAAATCGCCATAAAAAAAAGTACCAACTGCAGTATTGTAAAAAAAAAATTTGATATTCCTATTACAATTCAAAACTTCAATTCTAGAAAATTTATTTCCCTGAATCATTGGTAAAGAAGTAAAATATGTGTTTGACCTGGCTATTATGATGGTCATATTGTGACCAAAATAAATATTTTAAATTTAAGAATGATATTATATTTGAAAGAAGGTATAGGAAAGATGGATAGAAACAAATAAAAGGGAACAAACACATTATGGCTTTTATAATGAAAAGAAGAACACAGTTCACACTTTACATTGCTGCCACTAGACAAAGGGGTAATGGCTGCTTTTTGAATAATATCGGTCAATACTGTCCAATCCCCCGACCTAGGTTTCATTCTATCGGAACTCATCAGGAGGGAGTGTGAAGAGCAGAACGTAACTTCCTAAAAGAGGAAATCAAATAACACTTAAAGGGAGAATAAGAAAATTTGTAAACAATGATAGAATACTTAGCTATGAACATGTAAAAGAAATAACACTAAGGATAAACCAATGGAATTTAAGAATGACAAGGAAATGGAATTCAAGAATGAGAAATTTAGCCCTAATTTTTCTATCCAAATATCAATTAAGTTTGAGTTGATTTTTATTTATTTTATTTACCAACTTTAATACCTACCGAAATCCAAATTTTTATTTATCAAATTCCAATCATTTTATTTACCACAATCAGGGTCTCTATGGTTAGTCCCTGAGCCCTTAGTGGTTTTTAATAGTGATAAGAAAATAAACAAAATGATCCGCAATGGTTATCAGCAACAAATGATTGATATTGATTGACCTGATTGGATAAATTTATGATTGTTACAGCTTTATTTATGGTTCAATAGGTTTTGAATTCAAATAATGGTTTTGCAAATTAAACTAAAAGATTTAAACTTCACTTGATGCAGGAGGAGATACCCACCTGATCATCTGCGAATTTGAGCAGTTGTGCGGTGGGGTCAGTCCCTGGAGTCAGGATGAAGATCAGAGGAATACAGCTGTGAGAATCGTTGAACGAAGATGTCAGGTCAAACGGTGGAGGCTCCACAAACTCTTTACCCAAATTATCTGTCCAAATTAAGGTAAGAGACATCAAGATGAGGAAAATATATTGGACCTGAGTAAGAGGTTTCATGCGTCCAAGAACTATTTGTGGCAAATATTTGAAGTTTCACACAAAACAGCACTATTGTTCTTACTATCATCAGAATCAAGTGAAAGAGGTTAAGTCGATTTATAATAGTTAAATGAGGAATATTTTTAAAGGTAACCAACTTAAAAATACACTATTATTAGGAAAGAATTTAATCTAGTACCTCAAATCCCTCGATTCCTTAAGGAAATTTGAGATAAGAGGATTTGAGAATAAAATCCAGAAACAAATATCATTTTTTTCAATCTTTTCAAGTTAAATTTGTTTTAGAGCTCTGGTACTGCTTCAGGGTGGTTAAAAACTATTCATAGCTATGAGATGAACTTAACAACTAGACCCCAGATCAGTAATTTAACAATTGATTGAATGTATGAATGTTATAATTAATAGACTATATAAAATATTAACATTTATTTAGTATATGTATTTTCTATTATTATATTATATTATATTATATTATATTATATTTATATTTCTAATTGTGTTTATATTTTTTCGAAGATTCTGATTCAGATTTGTAAAATGGTGTATTCAAACCAAATCTAGTCTAATCCTATTCTTCTCAAATCAGAATCTAATCATTTCTTTAAAATTTCAAAGTTTTGAAACTTTACATTTTGAGTAAAAATAACAAGATTAAATAACCGTGAATTAAACTTAATAAGAAAATAATTACAATGTGCATCAAACAAATTTTTTGTTAATTGACTGTCTATTTAAGAAAAAGCTCTTTTCACTTTTTGAGGTACATTTTCATTTTGTTATATTTTGAAGAAGGTACAGGAAGGGTGGATCATAACCAGAGACATCACGATACCTGTTTTTCTCGATTCTGATTCTTAAGTTCAACCTCAATTTTTCAATTCTCGATTATGAATCTTGAACATTTCCTTTTTCATTATCTTTCCAAGCATTATTGCATATAAAATCTGATGTGCCTGATACCCTATTCCCCCCTCAATACGAAACTTGGACTCTATCATTACAACAAATGTCGTTTGAAACTTTAATCTCACAATCTTATAGATATTTACTAGACACACTAAAAGTCTTCAAAACTGAAAATCAAAACAAAAAATTCAAATAAACTTGAAATTAATTCAATAAATTGCGGATTTTATATCGGTAAGAAGAACAAATTTCACACGTTACAAAAATTTGAAGTCATCTGTCAAAACTAAACCTATGCACATTAGCTCACCAGGAATTAGTGATGAAGTTTAGGCAATGATGTATTGATATATTTAATATATTGGACTACGCTCTAAATCTATTAAATTAAAATAAATATAACTTTTTTTTGCTCTATTTTTATTAATTGCATCGATTTTTGTTCTGAGTCTAAACTTGTCTTATTCAAAGAGCTGAATAAAACATTAAAAATTAAAAAGCGACAAAGAATATAATTACAGGAGAGCAGCCATTTAAATTTGATAGAAATATCATAGCTTATGATTTACATGTTATGATACATTAACTAATGATAGATATATTGATATATTACGGAAAATTTCCATCCCTAGTCTACTTATTATATATCGATTGTTTGTTTGGAATCGAATCATGTATTCTGACAGTCTCAATTAACTTTTTATTATATTCTGGCCACTATGGTATATTTACAATTTACTGGCATTTAAGTGAAATGACAACTAAACTAATATGAAAGATAATCGATTATTGCGTATTTTGAGTGTCACCGTTTTGTTCAGTTGCCAGTTTTATTGAAAGCTAAGACTCAATATAGCGAGAATTGTAATATTAAGATCGATTCTCGATTTTTTCAATACCAGTAAGAATCGAGGGTATCGAGGTATTGAGTTTGACAGCCCTGTTACACCCCTCTCTCCAACCTTTCCTTACGACCATCGATAACTTAAAGGTAGAGGGAGGGTGCAATCTACATAGAATATACAAAGGACATGAAATGCAAGATTTAAATAGTAATACCATAAATGGTTTATTCAAAGCAAAAAACAATTAGAGTTCAATTAATTACATGGTCTCAATAATCGTACTGAGTTCAGTGGAAAATCATATTAGAAATAAACAGTTATTTAGCGCAGTTCATTAGAGAGAACTTCTCTAATACTAGACATATCAAACAATCAGGCTAGTCTTTATGAGACAAACAACCCACAGTGTTGAAAAGTATACAAGTAAACAAATAATAAATCAGTTAATAAATTTGTAAGATTTATATAAGAGCCTAATGGGCCTTATTATATTGTTTCAAACGTGTCTGCACTGAATCACTTAAAGCAGACTTCAAACAGTTTAAATAATAAATATAAAGAATATTTATTAGACTTTTTTAAAATACGCGAGAGTTTGGCTAACAGACTTTAGTCAAACTCCCGCGGGACTACATGACCTAAACTAACAGTTTATAAACTTCCATCTACTCGTGAATTCAAAGTTAACAAATTACTATAATCAAAGTCTAGTGAAAACATTTAAACAACGATCAAATGTAAAATTAATCACTAATTAATTTTTATCTTTCAAACAATTTACGTCTCGAAGTTAAATTTTATAAGTGTTCATTATAACAAAATAAATCAAAACATTTTATTGGCAACATTATTTCAGAATGAAATATTAATAAACTTCTTCAACACAAAAATTTATGAAAAGTTATCATAATGTAAAGATCAAACTAAACAGCTGTCTCGAGCACCCAAGTGGCGACAGACATTATATATTTTACTATTTGGCGAAGAAAATTAATGTAAAAATTTACAACGCCTAACACGGCTTATACAAAAGATAAAGTTTTGAATAATAATGTTCAAAGTATACGTTGCCATAGTTAACGTTCGTAGTTTATCACGGATGATCCTGGCATAGTCTTGGTCCTAGGACTATGTTCCTCTGTCCAGTGTTGGTTGAATAGTCATTTTAATAATGCGATTACAGGACTTTAAATAGGGGTTTTTCACAGCAGGATAGCAAGGTGGGGAGAAAGAACAATTCTGTCGGTGGCCATCCTTCTAGAAGGAATGGAACATGACGTGGATTGTTGATATTATTATCCCATTATTCATTTTGAGCTACAATTCTTCAATCGGACGTTATTTCTGTAGTTCTGGAACTATCCACCATGGTGCAGGTGGGTAGTATCTTGTTAATCGTGGATAGTTTGGCTCGGCGTGTCTTCAGTGTCTATTTGATTTAGTAGGGGTTGACTTCGGTGAAGGAGTCTCTGTTACTACCAGGTGTAGCTTGTCGTTGCTCTAGCCACAAGATAGATTTGGTGACTAAAGATTCCAATGTTTTCCATAGTTCTATAGAATTGATTTTATTAATTTGAATTGTCTATTACGTTGTCTCAATTTACAGGAACTACAATAGTGAAGTATACTATTGTAGGGTTTAGAATATTATTGAATATTATTTGGAGCTGGTAGTATGTGGCGAGTTGAGTATGAAGTTCAGAATGGGGGCGAGTTCAAATGTAACTCAATGTTACAGCACTAATTAAAACAAATAAAAGGGAACAAACAAAATATGGCTTTTACAATAAAAAGAAGAACAAAGTTCACACTTTACATTGCTGCCATTACCTCTTTGTCCATTGGTAGCAATGTAAAGTGTGAATGAAACAGCGCAATAGTGCTAAGCAAGTAGCAGTGAAAGTGAAAAATTGCAGGATAAAAGTGTGAGAAAGCACTATGAAAGATTGCAGGGCGAAAAAATAACTTTACAAGAGCATGAATGGGATGTCGAAATAAATGCTATTGATATAGAAAGTGTTTGTAACAGAATAAAAGAGGCTGTAGTTGAGTGTGTGAAAAATGTGTGTGTGTGTGGATCTGTGGTGGTGGGAAACTTAAAAAGAGATGCACGGTGGAATGAACAGGTGAAAGAGAGAAGCTGTGAGAGAAAAGAAAGACATGTACAAACAAATGAATGCTGTGAAGAGTGAAACAGAAAGTAAGAGGTTTTGGGACATAAACAAAGAGAAAAAAGATGAATCAAAGAAAATAGTAAAGGAGAGTAAGAAGCAAAATAGATTAAAAGAAGAAGAAAGAATGCAGAATAACTTGGAAAGAAATAAGAAGCTGTTCTGGAAGTGAGTAAAGGGAACGAAATAAGGCGTGCAGGAAAATACCTCTGGCATTCTGAATTAATGTGGCGAGATGATTTTGGATGAAAAAGTTTAAGAGATCAATGGAGGGAGTAGTTTGAGCAATTTTATGGCGAATACGTAGAGAACATAGCAGAAAACAGTGAAAATGTTATTATGTATGTAAGAGATAACGAGGCTAGGTGTTTTAAGTTATGAATGTGTTGAAGAATGGCAAAGCTTCGGGCTTGGATGGATTCACAAGTGAAGTGAAGTGAAAGTGTGGGGGCATGGTACTACTACTTGCCAGATTATGTGAGTTGCTCAATGTGTGTGCTGGGATTTAAAATGTTCCTAATGACTGGAGAAGACTGTCATTATTCCTTTGTATAAAGGCAAAGGCAGTACAAGTGAATATAATAATTATATGGCAGTTAGTTTCTTGAATATTTCAGGCAAAGTTTTTGGGAGTCTTAATTGAGATGATGTATGAAAAAATTGTGGATAAGATTGGGAGGGTGTGATGTGGTTCCACATGAGGTAGATGTTACATGAACCAGATATTTGCATTGCAAAAAGTGATTGAGACATTTTTGGCAGTAAGGAATAAAGTGTAATGTTCATTTGTCTATCTGGAGAAAGCGTACAATCGGGAGAGTAAGAGTATGTTATAGAACGTTCTTAGAGAGTATGGTGTGGATGAGAGGTTAGTAAATGCAATTATGGTAGTGTATGTTGGAAGTGAAGCGAGCATGAGACGAGTTTGGGTTATGTTTCAGTGGTTGTTTAATGTATTCATGGATAAGTTTATGAGGGGTGCTTGTGATGACGTGATTGGTATTCAAATGGACAATGTGAGTGTATGCATTAAATAATTTGAATGTGGGGACAGGTAGAATGGATCTTCATATAAATATCTACACAATTAAGGTGATAGTTTTAGATAAGGATTAATCAGGAAATGATTGTTAGCTTAGTAAAAACTGATAGAGCACGTGACTAATTTTGTATAACTAGACAGAATGTTGTGTGAAAATAGAAGGATAGATGATTAAATTGACAAACGGGAGAATGCATCTCAGAGTCATTGAATGTGTATGGAAAGAAGTAGCAATGAAAGAGGCATGGATGTCAGTATATGAAAGTGTGTGTTGGTGGCAATATTGTTTTATGGATGTGAAGCGTGGGTTGTCACGAGAAATAAAAGAGCAAGGTGAATGCGGTTGGAATGAGGTATATAAGATATGTAGGCTGAAAAATTTGTACGGACAAAGTCAGCTATGAATGAGTGCTGAAGAAGTGAGGTATGAAAGGGAATCCAAGAGGTAAATGTGAAAGAAGCTTCTTACGTTGGTTTGGGCATGTTGAGAGGATAAGTGTGGATGAAAAGAAGGGATAGACCATGTTAGACGTAGCTAAATGTTGTAGACAAATGTGTGAAAAAGAGAAAGGTTAAGAGTTTTAAGAATAAAAGAGCATTTAAGACTCAATGTATGGATGTTGTTGAAGTGAAGGGAGTATGCAAGGATAGGGAAGAGTTGAGAAAGTTAGTGAGGATGGATTAAGTATGGAGTTGTTGTTTTTTGAGCTATATGCCTAATTAGTAATTACTTGCTTATACAATTAAGGAACAACGTGATTAGAAATGTTAGTATATGTACGTATATTTTTTTGCAATTCTTGTGAACCTCAAATTTTTTTAATGCAATAGGATTCGAGGATTTCTGTAACACATTTCTATAAGTATGTAAAGTAGTTAGAAAAAAGCATTGGAATATTTCAAGATGGAACATTTTTTATTTATTTTTTACTTTAGGTCAAAATTCTATATGCCAAAGTACAGGATTCATAGAGCTTGGCAACATGCGTTTTGAAAAATTTGACAAATTCAAATACTTGGGAACAGTGCTAACAGATAGGAATGAAATCCAAGAGAAAGTCAAAAACCAAATTCACACAGGCATTGTTAGCTATTTTCAGATTTTAATCAGTCGTGATGGTGATGACAAGACAGAGAACAAGGCCAATAAAGGTGATAGAACTGGATGGAGTAGAGTTGAAAGAAGCAAAGTGCATAAAGTATCTTGGTAGTGTGATTGAGGCAAAAGGGGGCAGCATAGAAGATATAGTGAGACAAGAGCAACAGGGAAAGGTTTTCTACAGGTGTGTAAGAGACCTACTATGGAAAAGAGAAGTGCCCCTGAAATGATAGGAAGTGCTGTATAGAACATACTTAATATCCATGGTAACGTATGCAGCGGAAAGTGGGACATTGGATAAAAGAGAAACAAGGAAAGTGGAGCCCATGGGAATAAAGTTTTTGAGGAGCATGGTAGCTGTCACCAGAAGAGATAGGATTAGGAATGAAGATGTTGTTTCTAGAGTTGAGGTACATGAGATAGTAGAGGAAGCTGGGATGAGATGGTATGGACTCGTACTGAGGATGGAAGGGGAGAAGATTCCAAGAAGCTTTAATGGATATGAAGTATGTAGGGAAGAAATGGCAAGGGAGACCAAGAAAGAGAAGGAAGGAACAGATAGCAGCAAGTGTGCAAGTGAGGGGAGGGAAGGAGAATGGAAGAGAGTGCAGGAGTAAGAATGTTGGAAGGACAGAGGGTGGGCGACATTTTTCTAAACCGACTCGGCCACAGGCTGGAAATAGTTCACGTTGATAAAGCGGTCGTCTCTTCCTCTCTTTCTTTTATAATAAAGGAAAATGATAAAACTAAAGAAAAAGTAAAAATAAACTACTAAGAGTAAATTTGATGAAGAAAGCCCACCTAGGGAAAGAGGAAAAATGTGGGAAGAATCCAATGCACAAAGGTGAAATCTTCTTCCTTTCTTATGTCTTCTATAGTAGAAGCAGTCACACATTTTAACACAAATGGAATAATATTTCGGCATTGTTGCCTTTATCAAACACAAAGAAAAAAGAAAAGTACAAATAACACAAACACTGGATTACTTCATTTTGAATTTAAAGCTTTTTCTTCTTTGTGTTTGCTTACTGCTAACTGAACTATTCACAATTAATTTTGTGTTATGCTTGAATATAAACTGAACCTATGTTTAAAATATTCTGCTGCCTTAAAAGCTTATTTTGGTTAATTTAATGTCCTTTCAAATGTCTTAAAATGTTAAGTACTCAGCTTAAAATTGTTTGAAAGAGTCAGAGTTATCAGATACGTGATTTAAATTAGTTTTCTGACACACTTATAAAACATGAATATTATTTTTATTTGTAGCTCTAAGTCAGTGTGCCAGCTGTTACTGACCTAACTATCTAATCATAGCATAATCAAGAGGGTGAATTTCAAAAAACATTTTAATATAACTCACCAGTATTTACCAAAAATAAGAGATGGAAAACACAATTGAACTACATCCCATGCACCTAGCCAAAGACCAAATCTTGGTCTAGTTGGGCAGTCTATCACACTTTGCGTGAAACCAATCTCGTTCATAAATTGGGAAAAATAGTAAAGTAAACGTGCTATAGATAGAGTTATGCCAATTAAAAAGTATAATAATAAATTGCAAGCTCTATTGAAACCTTGTACAAACAGCTGCACTGATGGCACTATCTTATCCGAGCGCAAGCAGCGTAGGACGAGCATCTTCTGGAACTGCGACAAGTGAGTATGCCAAGGTTCCGGCATGGCACACATGTGAGGCTCCAAGCTATCGAACACGCTCTTCCACTTGTCTCCGTTGTTCTCCATGTGTGTGCGGAGACCCTGAACATGTGCTTGGATTTAGTTTATAACACCAAAAATCTATCTTAAAAAGAATTCAAATAGGCCTATCCTATTTTAAAATGTTAAAAATCACAAGTAACAAAATATTATGACATATATAGCTCATTGCTCCATTAAAGTGATTATAGAAACTTTATTTCATTTAACCAGATATTCACTAAGAGATGAAAATGTGTGCAACAGCAATAAGTCCCTTTCCACCCAAAATTATCTTCTGTTACAGCTGAACCGAATGTTAAAAAAATAAGTAAAAAAAAATAGGTTGGATTATAAAATTAGCTATAAGTCTAGCCAAGGGCCCCCCTACCTTCTACTGGTGGTGGAGGATATACAACAGACTTTTGAAGTTGGGGCACCATGTAGGTGCAGTTACTTAATCTCAGAGAGATGAAGTGGATGATGATGATGATCATCATCATGTGATGCCTGAATAATTCTTAAACCTAACTTAAGCCTAACTAACCAGACCATGGTGACCAAAGTAACAATTCCCCTTTTGGGAAAAATACTTATAGTACTGCAGGGAACTGAGCCCAGGACCGCCGGCCACTATAAGTATATATTATAGTATGAATGACGCGAATCAGGGACTTACACCATTTTATTTGTGGAACAGAACGAGGAGAGTGAATATTAAGGAATGACAACAGTATGTGTTTATCTAGAAAAGAAGAAAGTACACTTATTCCTCATCAGGATTTAAACTCGGTCAAAGAGATCAGAGTTGGTCAAGCTTCACTTGTAAAAATAAACTCCATGGTGTGAGCCCATTAGCAAGTGATACCAACCAAACAATTGCCGTCATTAGCAATGATGGTGCCAACATTTGCAGAGAGAGGATGTCATGTGGTCAGTACAACAAGCCCTCCAGCCGTTCATCTCAGTTTTCTAAATTGGAGCTGCTTCTTTATTCAAGTAGCTCCTCATTTGTTCTCATGAGACTGAGTTTAACCCTGGACCAGACCAACTGCTTCCCAGATAAATTTTGGAAGCACAGGGGATAAAACCCGGGACCTCTGGATCTGTAGCCAGGAACTCTGAGCATAAGACCAGAGAGGTCGTCAAACTTCATCTGTAAGTATCCAAATAATGGCATTGAACTTGAAGTCAATGAGGTTATCTGTTTAGCTCACTTTGAAATGTGATAGTTCATCAAGTCGACACCATTCGTCCCAAGAGAGCGCTGGTAGCCAATCGTTTGGTCTAGGATGAGGGTTAGTCAGTCCGACCCCACCCGTCAGTAGGAACATCCACTCAGCAGAATCCAAGTTGTTTTCATTCTTCAAAAGATTCACCCCGAGAAGTAAGGAGAACAGCAGTTTATCCTGCAAGAGAAGATGTGATCAGTACCACTTTGCAAATATAATGTGAAATTAGCAAGAGATCCAAACTTTAAACTATGTGTTATTGAATATAGATCTAATGGTTCCTTCTAGAAGATGAAGCACTAATATATTTTTAAAACCTTAACAATCTATTACCTGCCATGTGGCATATAAATAGTAAGAATTTGTATATATATATATTTTTTAGTTATAATTGTGATTAAATTTCTATAATCCCATCATATTTATTCACTGACATATTATAACATATTTTTTCTTAACAATGCATCTTGCTACCCGTTTGTGCTATATGCTAATGTACTAATTACACTAGTGGTTTCAGGGACTAGAAAGGTTATATTCAGAGGAAGTGTACCCACATTTATATGGAAGAAGAGTAGAAAACCATTTTGGAAAATCACCCTCGGTACACCCGAATGAGATTCAAACTTTGATCTCCCCATCATTGGCAGTCTAGTCTACTGCAAGGGTAGCGCTTTAGACCATGTGGCCATCGAAGCGAGTTATAACATAATTAATGGACTTCATTTCATAGCTATAAAATTTAAAAATAAAGAAAATACCATGGATAACTTATCATGGAAGAAAGAATGGGGAAAAAGATGAGTTATTAAATAAAGAAATAAATCCAATAGTTTAAACCATATAATGAAAAGTCTGAATCAGTTATCAACTACATTGCTGCCACTATACAATGAAGCATGAGTTGCATTTTATAATAATGAATGAAGAGGGGTTATCATTAAATATTTAATTCAATTTATATGTTATATTTTGTTGTGCTCCTTGTTATGTGAGGAGACACTAAGCAATGACAAAAGACATGCAAAATTTGCATTTGCGATAAAACAATTTTTTACACGAATTCTACTGTTTTCATGTGAATAGTAAGAATTTAAGTGTTTTTTTTATAAATAAACACAATTGCTTTTTAATTAGGCAAATACCACATCATGCAATGTAATTTTAAACGTGGTAGCAATAGCAGTGATGATATGGCAGGGCTACCGTTTATACAATTGTTTCCGATTTTGCTGATTTTAAAGGTATAAAACGTTTCACAGGGTATATGAATATTTACAAGGACTTAGGCTTGTTTTTTCTCGAGGCTTACATTAAAACCACGATATCTACCTCTAAACACTACAATACTTAAATTTTGATTTCGGTATGGATCGATTCTTTGTTTTCAGCCTTTAAAAGATTTCATGCTGGGCCCAAGCAAGGACATTAATATATATATATATATATATATATATATAAAGGTTTGGCAAGTTATTTATTATTTATTTTTATTCCCTCCTTATTTGATAGTAGTTTAGTCTTCTATAACGACATGCTTCAGTGTTATCATAGAAAAGGGAATGGTGTTATTATTGATTGGTCAATTATTTCGACCCCACATTATGTAAATAGCCCTGTAATGTGTTTATTAGTATCTTAATATCTCTGTTTGTGTACAAGTAACAAATAAAGGAAACCTTTTCGAAGAGACTTCTGCAGATGTTAACATACAAGAGGTAGGTGAAGTACTTGGTCAGGTCTGCCAACCTTACTTCTAGGTCATCCACCTTCTCTGTGTTATCAATGGCAACTTTGAACAAGTTGACAAACCATGGAAGAGAGTACTGGTACATGGGGTCAATGTTGGCGAGGTCAGCTGGAAACAATCAGTACAAGATCAGCTGTAAACAATCAGTACAAGATCAGCTGGAAACAATCAGTACAAGATTTCAAGATCAACAAACTAGAGAAAGTGTGAAAAAATGAGAGAGTAGATTCAAGGGGTGACAGTATTTTAAAAAATTTAACACTAATTCAAGACTGCTGGACTGCTCAGATAATTTTTCACCTTAGTTACATATTTTATAAATATTAATTGACTACTATATTTAATAACTTTAAAATATTTATTTTGTCCTTCATCACTTGTTTTGATGATAATAGTGATGATGATGATGATGATGATGATGATGATGATAATGATGATAATAATAATAATAATAATAATAATAATAATAATAGTTATTAGTCTTCATGGAAAAGATAAAAATAAATATAAAATAATCTTACCCTTTGAATAATAATAATTTATAATTTATGTTCAGAGTTGAGCATTTTGGATTTATAACAAAGAAGTGTAAAACACTTACCTACCTTGTAGGCTACTTGCCCCTTCCCCTTTTCAAATAGTTGCCTGCTGCAGAAGTTTAATATTATGGTTATTTTATTGTGTATTAATATTTACCAAGAACTTGATGAAAAAAAATTGTGTGTATTCAAAAATTCAGATGTGATGTTTTATGTACTCCCTTTGTAAAGAAAGTATACTAAATGTTTGGCATAGGACCAGTCCAAAAAAGGGATGATCAGCCTAGCCCTACATTTAATAAGGATCAAATTATTTCTATCATACAAAAAACTTTTTTTAATACCGTTCCCATTGTAATAAACATAATGTAAATGTCATAGCAAACATTAAAGGAATGCCATCAAACTTTTATAACATTTATTTGTTTGAGCTTTATTCGTGCAAATAATAAGTAATAATTTACAAGAGTTAATGTTCAAACCTTACCTATTGAGAAAAATAGAACTGTTGAATGTATGGCGATAGGAGTGTACTCCAAACGAGCCTCATCTATGGATTTCTCAGTCTCTTCAGCAATCGCTTGTTTCTCTGTGATTTCAATGGAGAGAGTTTTGGATGAACTGAGAACTTGTACAGCACTTTCATCCTCCAGGATATTTTCAGACGCTGACAGAATTTCCAAGATCTTATCCTCGATCTCTTGCAGGGTCCTAGCAATTAAAATATATCCATGAAATGAAAAATGACACCTGGACACAAGAATCGAACTCGAGAACCCTTGGCTCAGCCTGCCAATGCCGTACCACTGAGCTATCCAGGATTTGTCCCGTTCTTAGGATCTTTTCTTCAATCTTAGTTTAAGGCTGAAAAAAGTGAAAGCTCAGCTTAAATTCAATAAATGATTATCAAAATTCCAAAATGCATTGTTGTAAATCAAATAAATATTTAGTAAGGCAACTTTTGTGAACAGAATAAAGAAAGGAATATGAACTTTTTTATGGTGGTAGTTTCATTAAATTAGCAGGGGTGCAGTGGAGCGGGAGCGCCGTTCAGGCACTGCTTTTCATAGAAAAATATTCAAAATGTTTTTTTAGTAAAGTTTTATACTATGCAATTCTAAGTTAACTAATTGATTTTATATATTAAGTATTATGCTAAAACATTTTTTTTCGTACTATGAATCAATAAATTCTATTGAAATTTACTGTGCTCTATGTAAATTTTTGGAATCTTAGGGGAAGTGCGCTAAGAAAGTTTCTGCCTGAGTAACCATTAAAAATGCCCCAAATAGCTTCTAGAGGCATTTATGTTTGTGAAATTTTTTCGCCTTGGACAGAACCCCTCACCCCCTTCAGCTTTGGGGTGGCTACGGCCTTGCGTTCCTGCACTGCTAAATTTACAACTACACCACTGTTAAGTTAGTCCCAATTGAATCCTATGTTGAGAATTCAAAGATATCATGTGTGTATGTGTATGTAATTATAATATTCTCTCATAGACAAAAACATCAGAATTTAAAAGAGCTCTGAGCAGGTCTATAAGAGATCACTCTATTCTCCAATAGACACATACAGGTCTATGAGAGATCACTCTATTCTCCAATATACACATACAGGTCTATGAGAGACCACTCTATTCTCCAATATACACATACAGGTCTATGAGAGACCACTCCATTCTCCAATATACATATACAGCAGAGTTTGAGAAGAGTTCTGAGCAGTTCTATGAGAGACATATACAGCAGAGTTTAATAAGAGTTCTAGCTCACACACCTCTTGTTCTCCGCTCCCTGGACAATGAGCTGGTTCTTCTCGGCCTCCAGGTCGGGACGCTCTTTGGCCACCACAATCCCCAGCAGCTGATCTTGCAGACCCACCTGGGTGATCATGAAGTTGAGGAGGGACACCTTCACCGCCACTTCCGGCAAGTAGTGAGGGTTGCGCAACTTGGTTGTGATGTACAGTCTGGACACACAATTGCACTTTATTACAAGGGGGGAATTTTTAAAATAAATCTCTAAGAACTTCTTCAGTGTATTTAGATTTATTATAAGCCATTGCCAAGAGAATCTTAACTGTGAGCCAAATATACAAATGTATATTTATCATAGGTTCCAAGATTGGACTTTTTGGCTGTAAATAAAATGAGCAAAAGCTTAACCTGGTTAGTGATTTAACAACCAAGCTATAACCAACACAGAGCATTTTACTGTGTGATTAAATAGATTTAGTAAGTAAATCAAAACCACATTTTCTATATCAGATTAATAGAAAAATATAATGTATACTGCGAATTTTATAAAATTTCCTTTTTCTACTTAGACAGTAAAATAAAAAAAATTTTATATGAAGTATATGATGTGTATTTTCTGGACCAAATGATTATATCTGCAAACAACTTATAAACTAACTTAAGCCAAGAACAGACACAACATCCAGCCCCCGGCCGTTAATTCATCACTGTGAAAGAGGAAACCCACAGTTCACCGATGATACATTTTTCAGCCATGTTGGGAATCAAACCCAGGATCTTAAGCTCAGTAGACAGACACGCTACCGACTGATCTAAGGTGTCAGACTATATGCACTTATTTCATAAATATATCTCCAACAATATATGCTTAGTATATTTGTGCCATATAAAATGCACAAATTCATCATAAAAATCCCATTAGTTCATTTTTTTGTACCAAAAGTGACTATCACCTAAATTGCACATTGTACTCCACGATAGAGTCTCCAAGCTTAATGCACAAGGCGCCCCCTTGTTTGAATGTCTGTTGCATGAGCACAGGTTCTAACATCGCATCAAGCTCCTCTCCAACATTCTCCAACAAAACCTGAACATTACAAATAAAGGCTGTAAGAAACTTGCTTTTACTATTTTTATTGTGATTGTCATGTTTGGAAGAAGTTACAGGGAAGGTGGATAGAAACATATATAATGAATGAACATTTGAACACAGTGAAAAGAACCACACAGTTCCCACTATACATTGTTCTCATTGGACAAACAGGTAATGACTGCCTCTTGAGTAAAATCGATCTTAAACCGCTTGAAATGGCTGAACTGTTTGTCCAGTGGCATCAATGTAAAGTGTGAACTGTGTTCTTTTCACTGTAGAAGCCATATTTTGTTATTTCCTGTACCTTCATACATATCTAACAAAATTGCCTCATAAAGTTAAAGAGGTTTTCCTTATGTTGCTGTGTCTGTGAAAGTTAATCTCTCCATCCTGAATAGTTTTATAAAGGTGTATAGTGATATGCATGTGGCACTGTTAAAAAAACCACTGTTTTCATTCAACTCAAGAGCTTCAAGTAAAAGTTTAGGATATTTGCCAGGGAAGTGCAAAGCTTACAAATTTTAGACTTTGCTTCAAATATCTTTCAACTTTGATATTGCCAAGAAAAATAATGACAACTAGAATACACACTTATGTTCAATTTATTTCATTATCTGCTGTTAAGTGCATGATAAGAATTTGTATTAACTTTTAAATTATGTAGATACCCTCTTCCTTTAATTATTTAAAGTTCATCCTTTTAACATAAATTATATTCAGATGTCGTATCCTCATTTTTTATTCATCTTTATAATGTAAGTCTAGAATTTGTATAGTAGCATTTGTTTATAGTTATCTTTCATTTCCGTGTTGAACATCTACCCGAGAAGCAAATACAGGCTACACCCCTTTTGTTGTTTCTTGCGTCTCAGTATTTACTGGTTAGGTGATGAAAAGAAATGGAGTTAGTTTTGGGGGTATATAAATGTAAAAACATGGAATACTGGACAAGGCACGCCATTTCATGGCTTGGCTCATCCAGTCGCACCAGATTTGGCAAACAGTATAGTAGTATGTTACTTGGTGCTTGTAAAGATGAGCAATTATATTAATCAGTGTGTGTTGCCAGAGTTAAAAATAAGTCTAAAAACATCATAATTGCTTACAAATTGTAAAAACTTTAAATACAGATTAAAACAATATTATTGAAACTCTTTTAAGGGCTATAACATAAATACAACTAGTTCCTTTTGAAATAGTTATAATAGTTCAAGAACAATAAGTGGTGCATTTATGAGAAACAATTATTTACTTCAAAAAACTCACCCAATATAATGAAAATAATATCTAGAAATGTGGCAGGGTAGTAAACCATACCCAGATGCAGAACATTTTGGATGTCAACCAATTGGGGTAATAACCATTAGAAGAAGAGCACCATTTTAACATATTGTTAAAGTAATGTCAATTATCAATTTTGAATTAAATATGCACACTTTCAAAAAAGTTGTGTGAATTTCACAATCTTTTTTGCAACCTTCCTCCCCCCCTCCTTTTTTACCTGATTTCTCGTCAGGTTTTATCTATGCATGTTCCCTTATTCTAGAGCAGGGATGGCGAAACTTTTCCAACCAGTGAACCCCTTAAGGCCAAGATGAATTTGGAACTAGTCTAGTGTGCCAACTATTATTCTACGTTTATTAATGTATATTCAAAAATCACAACTTTTTGAATACTATAAAATGCAATGAATAACTCATTTCAAAATTGTAAATTGTATTTAATAGTACCTAAATTTTAAAGAAGGAAAGTTTATTTAAATTGTCAAAGTGAGTGTCTTAGTATTAATTTCAATAACTTAAGGTAAAAACATTGAAAGTAACATCTTGTGTGAAAATAAAAAATGACAATTAATTGATAGCTAAGTTAAAATCAAAATCTTACATATGTTTTCAATATTAGTTTGAAACGTGTTGTATTTTGCTAGCCAAGGTATTTATATTCGGGTCATAGCTTATGCTCTTCAACAGCATTTAAGTACGAGCTGAGACAATTTCTAACCGGTAACTTCATAAAGTTCGTTATGACATGACAATGAATGATATAGCTGTTGAAATATTATTGACTAAAAAAATGATACCAAGTTGGAAAAAGTTTTATTTGATGTTTATATTTTCATGTCAACGTGCCACCCAAATCATGTTTGCGTGCCATAGATTTGCCATCCCTGGTCTAGTGGGTATTGATCACTAATATCCTGTATCAACACTAATACAGAGTTTTAAACACGGTTCTTACCGGCTGTCCAAACTGTATGGCATTCTCTAGGATCCTGCCATAATCTGACTGTGTGAGACGAATTATACTTAGATTGTTTGTTTTCTCCATGTTCTTGACCCATTTGTTGGCCTGACCTTGGGGGTCAATCATCAGTGGGAACCGTCGAGCATTCCTAGGGGAGGAGGCACAATCCAATATTATACTATTCACAATAGGCCATGTATCATTTATGAATGAACAATATGGTAGCATTTAGTGTACTACATAAAATGTTCGTTTTGAGACTCACCTTGAGAATGTATCTACCAATATTGTACAACCTTGGAGATCAACTTTCCTGAAGCCCCATTTTCTGCCCAAACTTCACCAAACACAAGACTAAACCACCAAATTAACACACCCAGGCTGCTTACTGGAGAGCCACAATAACAGTTAAATAATAAAAATAAGCTGACAGTCCAAGAAGAAACCGCTCAACCAGAAGATAGGAAGGACTCTCATTGGAGAAGAAAGAGTGGAACTCAAACAATCAAAATGATAAAAGCAAGCCTACTGAACACACAAAATAAATATTATACTTACAACCAAGGCTGAACATTCTACAGGAATCACTGAGTAGGAAGTGAATAAAACTTCACAACAGGACAGTTAAAAGTACCTCAAGTAGTGCATAAATATATGACCCAGAATGTCATCTTGACCCGGAAAACTGTATTAACAACCCTAAGTGACCATTTTAGTGGGGGAATACTGTCGTTCTTAATTGCAGTCAACTGTTCTAAAAACAAACTGAAACACACCATAGCCTTTCCAAGAAGTGTGCACTCTTGATGACAAATAACAAACAACTTACTAGCGCTAAATGAGGGAGTCTATGACTAGGTGATCCCAGTACACTTTTAAATTCCACAACATTTGTAAACAAATCTTGGCAAATGAAATTAAATGAGCCACAAATCTAAGGCATCAAATATTCAAACAAATATACAATGTGAATCTCTTTGAACTCTCTAGATAGTCCCAGGTTCACAATCAAGGTGAATAAATTATTGCATGCCTAAGATTTTGATGGTGGAATCAGAAGCACAACAAAAGGCGGAGTTTTAAGGAAATAGAACCAATCACTTTCAAATTATTACTGACCCACTTCTTGAGTTCACTCAACAGCTATGAATAAATCAACCAATTGCCAAAATAAATTAATAGCTTTACAAACAAGACCGAGTGTTTTGTTCAGCCCCTCTAGAAGTTAAAGGAATATTCTTTTATTCACATGACGCCAACTGTTTCACAAAGTGCAAAGATCAAAGCCGAAGTTCCTGGGTTCGATTCTCGTGTCCAAGTGTATTTTTCAATTTAAAGAATATGATATTTAGATGCGACTGTAACAGTAATTAAATATAATAGCTTGGCTATTTAATCTATCAAATCTCAAAATGTACTAAGTTAGTGAATGATGTTTTGGCTTGCAATGAGTATAAGTTATTAATTAATTTGTGGATGTAGGCAGTTTGAGGAAAAAATATGTGTTTTTGCAGTTGTTATAGCAAAACATTTTTTGGTTTAAATAAATCAAATATTGTTTATATACAAACAAATAATTTAACTTTCTTCACCTGGTCACTCAACAGTTGTTGAATATCTGTCATAAGCATGGCGGCATTGCTTAAAGAACTATTTAAATGAAGAGAAAAAGTTTTCAGGAGATTCCAGGATGCCCTTGAGAGATATTCAACAACTGTTGATATCACCACGTAAAGAAAATTAAACTCTATGTTTGTACTGGATAGATATTTGATTTATTTTGACCAAAAACATTGGTACTGTCTTGCGTTCCTTACACCCCCACCTTAATGACATAATGATGCTTTGTGTGAAGTACCAAGACACAGTTTAATTTGTTATACTAATTGAAACCACTCAGTAAGCATGAGTTTAGTGATTTTGCTCACACATCAATCAAGTATTTAAATAAGTCAAGGACACTTTGGTTGTAGTACTCTTAGTCTTAATTATGTGACCAACATGAAAATTTTGTGGAGATACTTTAGTATGAGGGGAGTCTTTTGCTCCAAACACAAATGAAAGGAACGCCATTTGTCTAGGCTTGACATGACCTTGGATTCGATATGATTTACAAACAAATGTAGGTGTCTAAATGTGATATATTCTTTGTACAAATTGAAGTTCCTCTAAGGTAGGAAATAATGTGTGCCAAAAAATAAGTTTTGACTGTCTTCTGGTTGAGGGTCAGCTACAATAAATTGTAACAACGCCAATGATCAACAAAAAATCTTAAAGTGTAATTTCCTTACATGCTCATTCAAATTGCTTGACAATCTTCTAAGTTGATTTGGAGCATGTTTCATAATGGCTGGGAAATTAACAAGTTTATCTAGATGAGAATTACAGAAAACTGTGTTATACAATCTGGCTTTAAGAGTGTGAAAATCTGATTTCCTAAATAAGACATTCTTCACCAGAGAAAGTGTATCGTCATTCGAATGTGATTTGAAAATTGAGAATTTGACAACATTTTGATACTCATTATTAATCTATTCGACTAAATGATGAACTTTAGAGTGAGTTTAGAAGAGAGGGAAATATTTTGAGAGACGGTAGTGTGGGTCCTTGTAAAATAAAAGTGTATGTGAACGTGTTTATTACTTTCAGATAGTTGAGTAGATCACCTGTTTGAATTGAACATGAATGTTACATGTGTTACATATTTGCAACAAATGCTCATAAATTGAGCCGTGAATGTCAATACACTTTACAGCTCGTGTCCTAAGATTGTGTTTAGTTTCTATGATTGTAGCATGCCGTTCGTTCTATTATACGAGTAGCAGCATCTAAAATGCAAGCAATCAATTCTTCTTTGTTTGGTAAACATCCGTTTTTATTCCTTCCCATCAACAATAATCGAAGGGAGTGAAACCCAGAGAGCTTGGTGGCCGATGACTCGGACCACTACAGCCAATCTATCACCCAGGGAAAGTTTGGTTTAGGTATTGAGTCACTGCATGAGCATAATGTGGGGAGCTTAATCATGATGATAGTATATTATCTACTGTGTCACCAAAGGAATATCCTCCAGAAGTCCTGGCAATTCTTGTTGCAGCAATTGTGGAGGTTTTGAGCCTGTTAACGATTGTCTACGATGACAGGACCAATTAAGTTATTGTTGATAGCATCGTGCTACAAATTTACTGCAAAACAAGTTGGAAATGATTTACTACAGTTGAATATATATTTTCTGCAGCCCCAAAATGACTGTTTCGACTGTTACCGATACCATCACGATTAATGGTGAACAGTATGTTTGGTATTAATCGGCGATGACCATATATAATTTGACCAAATTCAAGTTGCATCGCAGCATCTCTCGGGTGAAGATGTAGGACATACTGAAAGTGGTAACCTGGATGAAAGTCAAATCAATGTAATGTTCAATTTACTCTTGTCTGTGGAACAACCATACACCTAATAATATGTTGTATATTCGTTGCATTATAAGAAAGAATGTTAGTATTTAGTTACTGTTTTTATTTTTTATTCTATTCTATTTTATTTATATTTCTTCTTAGGCTAAGAATTTTTTTCCAAGATTCGGATTTTAGATTTGAAGGTAAATTGGAGATTAAGATTCAAGATACAAATTTGTAAAATAGTGGGTTTGACCCATCTCTAAATAATTTATGATTAGCAATGAAGAAAACACACAACATAAATGATTTGTCACTAACAGATGACAGAAAAAGCATCTAATTCTACAAATGTCCTTTCAAATTGGTTTCTTGTTGAATATAATTCAAATGTCAATAATTGTACGAAATGATGAATCAAATCATATCAAACATAATTTTCAATGGGGTGTGTAAGGTGATTTTGTTTACATAAACAGATGACAAGGTGAAGATTAACTTGAGCACTTTTAAAAGAAATTAGGCCTAAAATTGTAAAAAAATCCTTAAACTAATAATTCCTTGTGTCCCCGACACTAATGGGCATATGGACTAAATGTTGAGTTCCTCTAGTTTGGTTTGCTGGTAGCGAGTAGATCTGGGTTTAAATCTTGGCTGGGTGAACCGAGTGTTTTTTCCTAAATGGTTTTCTACTCCCTCTCTACACAAATAAAGGTACAATTCATCTCAATTGTGCCTTCCTCATCATTACCCCATTATTGTAAATAGATATGTACTGTGTGGACAGGCAGTAAGATGTGGTGCAAAAACTGACCTGCCCTCAGTTACAACACTAAACCCCACCCTCCCTTTTCCTCCTTAAGATTGTATTCTGGCTATGACCTTGCATTATCATTATCATTATCTGTTTCCATCCTGTGGCTGGGTCTGTTTAATAAAGTGTAAAATGCTTCCATCTCCCTCTGTACTTCCAACATTCTTTCTCCTGCACTATCTTCCACTCTCCTCCTCTCACTTGCACACTTGCTGTTATCTTTTCCTCCCATCTCTTCCTTGTTCTCCCTTGTGGATTCCTCCCTCCATACTTCATATCCTTTAATCTTCTTGGAATCCTCTCCCCTTCCACCCTCCTTATGTTTATGGTTGCCCTGCCTCTTTACAATTTTACCTTCCCGTGACAGTTTATACTAATGAGTGTACATTTATATATATTTTTATTGAAACACTAAATGTCAAACTTATTTAGTTTAGTTCGCCAGTGATGGTAATGTTGGGGTTCAAATCCTTGCCAAGTGTACTAAGGTTGGTTTCCCTTTAGTTCGATCTTTCCCATCGCTAAACATTATCATAATTAATAGAATGGATAGAACTCACGTGGGTAGTGAGAAGCAGTAGAAAGAAAAAGTTTAGTGTTTGTTTATATGTATGTTTTTTCAGCATTTGAATTTTCTTATGTTTACACCTGAAGGTATTAGTTATATTAAGTTTATCATTTTGTTTATTTATAAATGTACATTATGTTAGTCTACTTCTCCATCCAATTAATAGATCAATTCCCAACCAGAATTGTTTGAGTAAAACTGAAGCTCCTATAAACATTAATAAACATTCTACTAAATGTCACACATAATGGGGAAAAATGATTTAAAATGGAATTATATAACATATTATAATAAATCGAAAAGTAAAAAGAAGTTTTCCTTTAAGAGCTATATTATATGATCACATCCAGTGTCCATTTCTTGTGGCAATGATCGATTTTCTTAAAGAGGCATAAATTACCTCTTTGTCCAGTGGCAGCAATGTAAAATGTGAACTGTGTTCTACTTTTCATTGTATTATTACTATTATTATTATTAGCACCGCGTCTTACTACATGTTCAGGTTATGCGCACTTACGCTAATGTGTAATGGTAGGGTGATTGTGAGATGAAATGGAGGACCTACAGTTTAACGTGGGATCCAAACCACGGTGGAGGCCTGGCATTCCTCACATTCACAAGTTGTGATTAATACACATCTTGTCAGAGGTGAAGGAAGGGGTTGGCAATCAGATAAATCTGTGCCGGGACCAAGGATTGAACCCCAGACCCCCAGCACAGAAGTCTGACACCTTACCCGTAGACCACCAGGTCACCTCTCTTTATTGTAGCCATATTGTGTTTGTTCCCTTTTAATTGTTTCAATCTACTTTCCGTACACATTCTTCCAAATATCATCATCATCAACTGTTTCCAGCTTGTAGCCAGGTCAGTTTAGTAAAATGCCTCCATATTCCTCTATCCTTCTATCATTCTTCCTCCTTTAATTGCATCCATTCTTCTCCTTTCACTTGCACACTTTCTGTTATCTCCTCCTCCCAACTCTTTCTTGGCCTCCCTTGCAGTCTTTTTCCAAATATAACATACCATATTATAAAAAATTAGTTTCCTACGGTATTCATCGACCCTCCCCCCCAAAATCACTCCTTGGATACATCCATTGGCTAAGAGGAACTAAAATTGAAAATAATCTTTAAACACTCTACAATTTACTTTATGATAATTGCATTGTCAACGGAGAAAGAGTCACTCGGCAAGCCAAATATGTTCCATTGACGAATGACCACTGCTTCGCCCAGTATCTCTGTCAGACTAAAATTATTGGAGCAAATCATTCCCAGTTCTGCGACTCGCTGCACCCAATTCTTTGTCTGCTCCATGCGGAACTGCAGGGTGAAGGCTCCCAGATATGCAACAACGCCAGACGCCAGCAGGACATCCCCTTAACAAACAACATGGCATTGTACTTACTACCACACTCATGTGTTTTATTTGTAAATTGAATTGTTTAAATACTGACTAAGAAAGTTGAAATGACAATTATGATTTAATTAGTTGCTAAATCCTAATGATATCTAAAACCTCCCATTATCTACACAGTTACAAGACTATCTTAACAAAATTACATGGCCATTTTTAAAATATGACAATTTGGACATGATGTAATGCAAAGGACGGGGGGGAAAGAAGGATAGCTGGCCTAGGCCTTGATAGAAAAAACAAACTTCTCTATTTATTATTTTATGTAAAGGCATAGCCCAGCTATCCTTTATGGGCAGTTCTTTCCCCATCACTTGAATTCCAAGTACATTACACTGTTTTAATATACTTCTAAGCCATTAGGAAATAATTAGTTTATTGTTTACAACACATTTGCATAGCAATCAAATATGAAAATTATATTTTATTAGAGTAGAAGACCAATAGCCGACAATGAGATTCATAAAAACCTTTTGAAATGTACACAAGCATCCACCATAAATTAAAATTTATACATAACACATTACTATGGTTTATTTTTACAAGTGATTAGAGCAAGTTCACGCCTCAGGCATGTCTCAAATTCTTTCACACAGTGTGAAGACTAAATTGATATATGAGATGAAGGTGGTAAGTTTGAATCTCCTAATAGTGGCAAGTTAGATGTTTGGTGGTATTTCTCTAAGACTGTTGAGATATGAGATGAAGGTGGTTAGTTTTAATATCCTGGATAGTGGCAATTTAGATGTTTGGTGGTATTTCTCTAAGACTATCAACATGTCCAAACCAAGGCAACACACTTCTTTCACATTGACCTATTGAATTCCTTTCAAACTGCATTTCTTCAGCACCCGTTCATTACCGACTTTGTCCATAAGAGTCTTTACAAATACTTTCTTTTAAAATGTTAAGAGTATATATTTGTTTATTTTGAAAGTAAAATAGTAAATTTAAAATGTCATCAGTAAAAACAAACATATAAGGTAAAATCACATCTTTAAAATGTGAGCTTTAAAAATATATGAAAAAATCAAATGTTCTTAAAATAACAATGACATTAATTTTTATGAATGCTAAATAAATTTAAAAAAAGTTTTAAAAGTAAAAAAAAAAGAGTTTTAAAAATAACAACACTAAAATAAAAATATAGTAGTAAAAATAATTAAAATGGTTTCAACACCCATGTATTTTATGACATTAAACCTATCATAAATTATAGGAAAAGTTTATAAAATTGTTGTTTTAATTAGCTATTTTTTTTACATCACATTTATTATTGTTTTTAGCCTGTGGTCTTGGTCAGTTTTTTATTAAAGTCGTACATTTTTCTATTACTGGCTTTCTAAGGCCTGTCGTAGCTTCATGTGACTTGTAATCTATCTTAAGACTAGGACAGGCACAGCATCCAGTCCCCGCCCGTTAATTTATCAATGTGAAAGGGTAAACCCATATTTTTAATTAGCTATTATTTCCCCAAAATATGCCTCAGTAACTTTATTTACCCTACAAGAAAAAGTAAGAATTACAAATTTAGAAATGTTTCATATTTTGTTTACTAGTCCTTAATGTAATAATTAACCATGATCACATCTTTGGTTCCAGTTCTATTCCTCTTAGCGAAGTGCACCTGCGCCTGGTTCCAATTCTATTCCTCTTAGCGCAGTCACGCATGCGCCTTGTATTGGTTCTCGCTAGAAATCATCTTATTATAAAATTTATCTCAATTCAATTTTTAATGCTAATAATAGTTGATGTTTATCTTTAAAATGAAAAATGCGATGGTTAAAATAATATTTCTAGTAGGTAATATGAATTACTAAAGGCTTTTTTTTATTTAAATTTGGTATGTTTGGTAAAATATGTATTGCCATGTTGATCAACACTGGTTTTGGACAGGTTAACCAACATCATTTTTTACCTAACTAGTAACTAATGTTAGTTTTGAAGTTGAACATATTAATACAAGTTTTAAATATCTTAATTTTGAAAACAATCAATATTTATTATCAATGTTTAATTATACTGAAATTATAGTTTTAGAAAGGATCACTGTGTAAGAATAGTGATTATTTAATTAATTAGATAGTTTTATTTTCATTGCCTTGTCATTGCAATGCAACTTCAATCAAAGCTAATTTAAAATGGAAGACAATATTGGATAAGTTTGCCAGTACAAAGTAGTTTTAGATCTCTATTATTTTATTTGTGTGAAATTTGATATTAATTTTAACAAATTTTTAAGTTACCGAATGATTTATAAATGGAACTGCCAATATTATAAAAAATGGAATAGCCTATAACTATTTTTTTCATTGCATTTTAAAAATTGATTTGCATGTGCATCAAGAGGAAGCTCAAAAATGACGAGCCTACAATACTTTCAATCTCGATCCCGAGCTTTAATGAAGAGCTCGGCTCGATGCTCGAAATCCGAGCAGTGACAGAGCCCTAATATTTGACTTTGAGAGTTTTTTATTAAATAGCTAGTAAAATGACAGATAGGTACTCATAAGAATATAGTAAAGTGAATGATGGTTATACATAACTCTAAGTCCAGGGTTAATAGCTCTATAACAATGTAATTTTATTAATATGGCAATCATTACTGTGTCCTCAATTTGATTAAAGTTAGATTTAGAGGCCTGCAAGATTATGTGAACTTCCCAAAATCTCCTGTGTATCGAGTCTAGATTGAATTAGCGTACAACCCAAACTGGTAGTAAGACGCGGTGCTAAATAACAATAACAATAACAATAACAATAACAATAACAACAATCATCATCATCATTATCAGTATCATTATTACCATCATCATCATTATTATTATTATTATTATTATTATTATTATTATTATTATTATTATTATTATTATTATTATTATTGTTATTGTTATTGTTGTTTTAAATATGGCACTGGTTTCTTAATCACAAAATCTACTTCAATGACTTAGTGAAAGACTTCACTACCCTGAAAGTGAAAAGTTCAAAAGATTCTTATAGTTTGTGATGTGAAATATGTTCATATTTTAATGTTGATGACAACAACAATGATAATTTATTCCAGTCATACTAATAACTTGTTTTAGTTTCTTATTCTTTTGTCAACTGCAACTGTGTCCCCAAAACATCAGTGTATAGGGCAACAAAATACCTGCCACTGAGAAGGCACAGAACCCTAGCAAAAAGTATTTAGCCTAAGGCTATGTGAACTCATTATATAACTGATTTAATATATAACTCAAAGCATAGCTGTTCAGTTTTGAACATATTCATCTACAATTGTATGCATTGTACCTGTAAGAGTGAAATATCTCTCTCCTAAACTCTTTGCTGTGGTATCCCATCGCTCCCTCTCCCCTCCAAGCCCTCCTATGAGCTCCTCCGCCCGCTGCAGTTGCTTGGTGTTCTCGTCCACCTCCGCCTGTAGATTTGCATAGCGACGCTTGTTCTCCTCAAGAACAGCCTCCAGTTTTGAGAGTTTATCCTCCACTTCACGCAGCTGAGCGCGCTTTATTTCCAGGGCTGCCATCGCCACCGAGAATTCTGCTTGAGCTTTTTCCAGGGCCTCACGCTTGGGTGCTATCACCTTCGCAACCTTATCATACTTGCAAATAGCAAGAACCCACTTGCATAAACCTAGATAGTAAAAAAAATAAAGTGTAAAAGCTACACATTTTGGTAGAGCGGTATTTGTAATCACCTTCCAGGGATGCGTCGGTCTCTTAAGGTGGGGATGTAGGGCAATAGGGGACGTGAGAAAGGGTAAGTGTGTTGGCAGTTTTTATAACAAAACTTATTTTGGTCACAATATATGGAATATTGCTTCTATACAAACATAGAAATTAATTTTCTTCACATGGTGACCTCATCAGTTGTTGAATATCAGTCAAGGGTGTTCTGGAATTTAATGACATCTTTTTATCTTCATTTAAAAAGTTTGTCCTCTAATGCTACTAACATAGCAGATATTCAAAAAGTGTTGAGGTCATCATGTGAAGAAAATTAAACAGTTTCTACTGGAGCAATGTTTTATTTTATTTTGGCAAAAAAAAAAGTTTTGCTATAAAAACTGCAAAAAACACTGGCCTTTTTCTTGCGTTTCCCACATCACCGCCTTAAGTTACTGACACCTGGTAAGTCAATAATTGGCATGTGTGATGTTAACATCTACATCTGTGTGATTGTGTTTCAATACACTGCAATGCCGGCGCTGTGCATCAATCAATATTTTCTGGGTCAAAGTTCTCATCTGGGAATATTTCTTCCTCCAGTTGTTTGACTCTACCATAACAATTACAAACATGCAATACATACCTTCAGCTGCTGATGAAGCAGTCTTGACCTTGTCTGGGTCAAAGTTCTCATCTGGGAATATTTCTTCCTCCAGTTGTTTAACTCTACCATAACAATTACAAACATGCAATACATACCTTCAGCTGCTGATGAAGCAGTTTTGACCTTGTCTGGGTCAAAGTTCTCGTCTGGCAATATTTTTTCCTCCAGTTGTTTGATCACTCTGACTGGGATGTGATCCTTGTCAAACTGTACCAAGCTCTCTAGGAACTTAAGGTCTCCAAGGATTCTCTTTGATGGTCCCCAGTAGTCGTCTGTCATACGCCCAGTGCCTGGGTCTGGCACGCGGTCTGGTTTCACATCCTGCAAACTCTCGAACACTCGTATTGTGGACATAACAAGGATTTAACTCTAGTTTGTTTGAACTATAACAAGGTGATGTATTCACCGAGCCATGAGAACAAAGGTTCCCGCCCCAATGACTGGGATGGCTGAGGCCCATCTTCATCAGGAGGTCTATGCTACCTTACCGATAGCTAGGCAAGAAGATCTTTAGCTTGGGGTATACCAACCAATGTTGAAGTAAACGACTGAACTCCTGGTTCTCGCAGTGGAAATAGAAACCTCTTCATGAAGCTCTCTTAGCCTAATTGCAGATTTATCATTGGTTGCTACCAATCTTTGTCTGTTGGTGACCCAAACCTCAGTGAATATCTTGGGAAACACCCTCTTGTCCCATTCTGGCTCCAGGGGCGGAAGAAGTTCGCCCCTCCATATTTAATGGCTAGAATTATGGAGGAAGTGAGATACTCAACCTTAGGGACTATAAAGGTTTCCCAAGGTGTTACCCTAAGTTGTCCGGCAAGGACCTCATGGAGGTATCCTGAATAGATATCCCTTAAAAGGTCAGGGACGCACTACCAGCCCTTAATGTGGTGGACCTTTTCCCGCACCCACATAGTTGACCTTCCAGGGATTTAGTTGCCCACCTGGGTGATCAGGTGAGACAAACATTGTCCGGGGACCACCACCACGGACCTATTCAGATTTTGACCAGCATGATTCACTCCAGATTATACAGAGTGATCTTCCAACACCCACCCGTTGGGTGGGGCTCAAAGTCAGGCCAGGCTTCTACAATGGTCCAGTGCATCCAGTCTCAATGAGCAATCCAACAATTGACTAGACTAAGGGTACTGTAATATAGTCTAGACTAAGGTTACTGTAATATATGGCTTTAGTAATTTCTATTACCACACAATTACGAAGGTATCTACTACAGACTGGGAGAGAAAGATAAGTTACACACCTAAAATGGCTTCACACATAAAAAAGACTGATACTGTTCACCCTCCCTTTGTTTTAAGCTGTCAGTTTAAGGTGAATGAACAAAATGGATGTGGATGCTACAAGATTAGTACTTGTTAATGCTATAAGGCCTGTTAATAGCCATACAAGCACCCACAGCCTCAGTTAGCAGAGGGTAACACCGGCAAAACAGGTGTACCTAGGGGTCCACAGGTGGCAAGCCCATCACCCAGGTGTACACCCCAACATACCTTGTGAGTCAATGAATGAAGTAAAAAAAGAAAAAAAGAATTGAGACTAAAAAGTAAAATCCAGATTGATGATAAGGAAAAAAAGACAGTAGCTATGTTTTAGGACTTTGAATATTGATACATTAATGGAAAGAAAAGAGGAGATTGTAGAAAAGGAGAATATATGTGCTGGGAATGAGTGAAACTAAGTGGAGGAAAAGCAGCATGATGGAGTTAAGGAAGGTGGTATAGTTGCAGGGAGAGGTGGAAGGTCTAAATGACAGTATCATAAGCATGGGAATGACTGATAGAGGAAAGAAAGTGGAGGTGAGACAAGTATATGCACCACAAGTGGGATGCCCAGCGGGCGAGAAGGACTGTATATGGGTAAAGAGGAGCAGGTGGTAGTGGCAGACCTGAATGCAAAGTTAGTAAAAGAGAGTGTTAGGATGAGACGGATGGGGAGAGTTAAACGAGGAGGGTGATTCACTGGAATCATGTGCATGTAATAGAATGAATGTGGCAAACAGTTGGTACAAGAATAAAATAACAAGTCATAAAATTAGGAGATACAGTTGGGATTGGGAGCAAGGGTTGGTAATAGATTACGTCCTTATGGATGAGGAAATGAAAAGGCAGATTGTTAATGTTTAGCTGACACCTAGTGCATCTCTAGATCAGCGTTTATCAAATGGGATTCCACAAATGTATTTAAAAAATTGAAATATTTTCCACATTATAAGTTAAAAATATTATAAGTACATTTACATCTTGTGGATGTTACACTATTTGCAACAAGTCGCATTCTGGATTCTCGCTATACTCTGGAACCAAAACAAAGTATTAAAACGAACTTGATATAGCTGCAGACATGTGACTACATTGTCCACAATTAAACCGGATATAAGAATAATTTGCCAAAAAGAAAATATTACACTCTGCTGATTAAAATGTAGGTTAAATTTTTTGTATTTTTTAACACCACTAATAATAATAATAAACAATAATCTTATACCATAATTATAAGTTAATTAAGAGTAAAATTTTATCATTTTTCCCCTGGCAGACGTGTATACAAGAGAGCTCAATTTTTTAAGGGACATGAAAGAGGACAAAAAGTGTAGTTGCCTTCCCCCTGGAAAAATGTAACTTTTAATTTGAAGATATTTTGACCTTAACCAAGAGAATCTTTCCCCTGCAGCGCATTTTGTTATTTGCTACACTAAAAATATTTAAGGGGTTCCATTATGTTGTACAATATATAAAAGGGTTCCGTGTCTAAATTTAATTGGAAAATACTGCTCTAGATAGTGACCACAAGTTAGTGGTGGAAGGCACAGTGTGATGGGAATGGAGGAGAAAAGTAGGAAAACAAAAAGAAGAATAAGGGTGTGAAGAGGAAAGAGAACTGTATTCAAGAGGGTGAGATGCAAGTGTAGAGGAGGAAAGGGAAAGGTCTAATACAAGCTTGGTGAAAACTGCAGAGGATGTATCTGGGAGGACAAGTGGACGGAGACACCCTAGTAGTATGAGAGGGTGAAGGAAGCAGGGGAGGAGAAGGACAAAGCATTCAGAAGGAATTTTAAGAACAATAATATAGAAAGAGAGGAAGAGTATATGGAGAGTAATAAGCAAAGGGTGGGATACAGGAAGCTAAGAAAGATTGAATGCAAAAATGGACAGAAATGCTGGAACGAGATGTGGAAGGAATTAAGAAGGTATTATATAGTAAAATAAGAAATAGGAGGGAATATTTTGAGAAAGTGTTCAAACCTGAAAAGGGAGGGGATGAGAGTGAAGCAGAGGAGTATGAAGAATTAGCAAAAGAGGGAGCAGGGCCCACAATGAAAGAGATGGAGGATCATTAAAGAGGATGAAGCAGGTATAAGCACCAGGTGTGGATGAACAAACTGTGGAAATGATAAGAGCTGCAGGAGAAGTGGGATAACAATGGTTATTCCGGATGCCGAGAGTGATATGGAAGAATAATATAGTATCAGGAAACTAGAAGAGGTGTACAAATTATAGGGGAATAGCGCTCATGTGCTACTATAGAGAAATATAGAAAATACTGGAAAACAAAATAATAAAGAAAATGGAAGGAAGATGGAGAGAGGAACAGAAAAGATCAAAGGAACAAAGATCTACTACAATAGACTTGATCTTCGCTATGTGACAGCCAATAAAAAAAAAGGTATAAATTTGAGAAGGTTTTGGTAAGGGTATTTATGGATGTAGAGAAGACGTGTGATGGTGTGGATATAAATAAAGTCTGGAAAACGATGGAGGATGCCGAAGTGAAAAGAGGAGTTGTAATAATAGTAAAGAAAATGTATAAGGATAGCATGGTTGTGTTAAGAGAGAGACGGGGTGAGCAGAGTGTTTCCAATTAAAAGCCACTATTCTCTGTCATGTATCATGATTATAAGTGGCAAGGAAACTCGGGTAGGAAAGAATGTGAGCCACTATGTTAGTTGATGACTTGATGGTATGTGAGGATAAGAAAGAGGAAGCACAGGAATAGAATGAGAGTGTGAATTGATGGTAGTGACAAGGATGAGGGTAATACCTAGTAAAGCTATATAGTTAGGAAGTTAGATGGAGAAGGGCTGAAAAAAGTAAAGAGCATAAAATATCTTGGAAGTGTGATTGAGGTGAAAGGTGAAAGTAGAGCTAATACAATAATGTAATGAGATGAGGACAACATGGAGAGCTGTTCTATAGGCGTGTAAGCTACCTGCTATGGAGAAAAGAAGTGCCCTTGAAGTGTAAGGAAGTGTTGTACAGGGCGCACTTTGTACCTATTGTCCCATATACAGCAGAAACATGGACATTGAATGTAAGAGAGACCAGGAAAGTGGAGGCCACGGGAATGAAATTTGTTAGAAGCATGTTATCTGTCACAAGGAGAAACAAGATTAAGAATTAAATGGTCCAAGCGAGAATGGGGGTAGAAGGAGCAAAGGAGCAATGGCGTATGCAGGATTCAAGTT